>JAPYYX010000600.1:0-48159 GCA_030522605.1 Cremastinae sp. B BG-2022a | reverse complement strand
AAACTCAATGATTTTAGTTCTGATCGATTCGGAATATTTCAGAGAATGTTATTCTAGTTTTTGAACAAGAAATCAATTGCACGAATAGATTTATCGCGATTTTATTGAGATCGCGCATGACTCTATCCATTGTCGACTGTAGACGGACGCTGAAAAAGTATAACTTTAAGATTTTTTTTCTTCAAAACCAAGCTCCAAATCGACTTGAAATTTTACACAGACCTAGTTTAACTGTTCAACTATCGACTGTAAAAATTTCAATTTTTTTTATTATTTCTTTCAGTTTGCTTGCAAACAACCTTAAGGTAATATGGATATGTTACGATTTTCTACTTTGAGATCCCAAGAACTTAGGTAATATAATATTCATTAAGATTTACCGTGTAGTTTTTGAGATATTAATTATTGTAGATCGATGATTTTACACGCGGTTATATAGCCGAGCCACAGCTACCTAATCACGAACATTGATAAAAAACATCAATATTCTAGATTTTATCCAGAATTTAAATTCGAGTCCGCGCAATCGGGGTTCAGCCCCACCAGTTCTGCAAAACACAGGAGGTTGTTTAGGCCCAGTCTCCCAAGTTCCATGTTTACCAAGCTCTCACTGCCAAGAACTTCAAGCCTAAGCTCTTCTAGTTCCAGGCAGTGAGCGATCATGTGCAGTGGGGATTCCTCTGCCTGTTTGCACCGTGGACATGTCGCATCAGCAGCAAGTCCGATACGATGCATGTGTGCCCCCGTGAATCAATGTCCCGTTACCAGGCCCGTCATACACCTCAGTTGAAAGCAGCTCAAACCCAGTAGCCTGGTTGCTCTTTAAACATTGTCTTTGAGTGTCGATGGCCTGGAGTCCTTTCCCAGGCAGTGACTACGCTCTTGGCGCAGTCCGTGTCTAGACGGCTCCTAATTGTATCCACCGACACCCCAATTTCCAGCAGACCTGCGCCGCAGGCTGCCCCTTTCCGTGCTAAAGCATTGGCCCTCTCATTACCTTCAATGCCACAGTGGCCTGGTACCCAAAGTACCCTGACCCTGTTATGACGGCCAATGTCATCCAGCAGTTCTCTGCACTTCATGACTAGCTTGGTGTTGATCATTGCCCTAGTTAGAGCTCTAATCGCCGCCTTGCTGTCTGTGCATATGTAGATGTGCTTGCCTATGTCCCTCCTGACCAAGATGATCTCGGCACAGGTGAGCAGAGCCGCAAGCTCCGTTTGGAGGATAGTCGCATGGTCCACAATTCCCCTACAGACTTCTGTAGTGGGGCCCGCTGACCATACTCCTAGGCCAGCCCCCCCATCCGTCTTGGACCCATCCGTGCACCAGACGAGCCCCTTCGGGGATAGGATTGCTGCCGAGTCGTGTGCCCACTCCTCTCAATTTATTTCGCAAAACGGTGTCAGTGACATATTTGGTGCAGGCTGCTTTGGAGCAAGCCTGCTCCAAGGACATACTGTTGCAAGAGACCGTTTCGAAAAGTTTTTGGTGATCATTTTGATTGATCTTCATCATGACCCCCTGAAAGAGAACTCCATTGTTGTTCTGAGGAAACTCGACTCCTATCCCATATCGTGTGACAATTGAATGTACATCAGCAATTCAAGTTATATCGGCGTAACAATTCATTATACTGCTCTGAAGTTAGATAATATAAAGAATGGATACATTAGGGTTTTTCCCATGAGCGAAAATCGCACTTCGTGGTATCTGGGTGAACGTTACAGTGTGTCTTTGAAGAATTCAATCTGGAGCAGTCAAACATCACCGCTTTAATTACCGACAGTGCTACAAACATAAAAAAGCGATAAAATAAGTTATGGGACCGCATAAGCATTTAGTGTGCTTCGCACATATGCTCTTGTATCTTGTACCAGATGCATTATCGAAAGTATCGGTACAAAATGGAATCATTGCCACATTAAAGGCCATTGTGACAATAACGAGACGAAGCACGGTGCTTCCGATGAGTTGAAAAACTCCAAATTCCATATGGAAAAACAGACGGAATGGTGTTGAAATTTGTTAGTATATCAACGAATTTAAGAAGTATTCCTGTATACCTCGGAAGAAAGGTCTCTTTTATGATTACTTCCTCTCCTCGCGATTCCAGGTATACAGTTTTTCACAAAGTATTGAGTGGACTCTTTACCAAAAATATTTTTCTAAGCCAGAGTCGTGCGAACGTTCCCGCGAGCAACACCTCACACCTAATACTTTTTGTAACACTGATTTGTATTGTCAAATATCATTCACGAGATATAAACTCCAACAATAGTACATTGTGAACCGCGGAGACGAGCAAGGGCGAATTATAGCTCCGCCTCCGAGTGTTGTAAACATCGTGGAAGGAGTTTATGAGCCCTCGTCTCCAAGGTCCACATGATAGTTTATATACGAAGAGCGCATTTTCCTCGCTTATTCGAGCGACTTTTTGGGGACATTGTCGTCCCCAAAAGACGCTCGAAAAAGTGAGGAAAACGTGCTTGTGGCATCTAAAATTCATTCAGGATATCCCAACCAGTTCGACATTTTTCATGATCGAAAGATTTTTGGTTCT
Source organism: Cremastinae sp. B BG-2022a (assembly GCA_030522605.1). Classification (NCBI taxonomy): domain Eukaryota; kingdom Metazoa; phylum Arthropoda; class Insecta; order Hymenoptera; family Ichneumonidae; species Cremastinae sp. B BG-2022a. The sequence continues at coordinate 45,596 of JAPYYX010000600.1, read as the reverse complement.
TAGGACCTACGTTTACCAAGTGCTTTCCAAATTTCCGTTCAAAAAAGTTCAGAAATATTACTGCTGGAAGAAATCAATATATCAGAGGAAATTATGGCCATAATGAAACCAGACAATAGTGTTCTTACTGAAGTAAGTGGAGATAGTTAGCCGACGTGTAGCGTAATTATTCCACGGGTGAATTACTTATAATCAAGTGTTAATAAGTGCAAGCCATTGGCAGAATACGCAAGAAAGTTCAGAGAAAATTTAAAAGCCGCAATTGAGATATGATTAAAAAATCTGGAAACGTTCAATATTCCTGGAGAGTCAACAATATTGGATCGGAGTGCGTGTCCCATGTAAAAATTATTTTTAAAGATTTCGAAATGAAATTTGGCTTGTAGCGAGACAAATATAATACGCGACTTTTGTTGAAATTTATACGAGATTGACCGTTTAGAAGTCGAGATAATGATTTTTGGAAATCGCAACTTTTTGTCATGCCTCATAAGAGCTCATGTCGAAAGGTGTGATTTTGTATAATTAATATATCGATTTCTATACGGTGAAACTTCTAGAAATTTTGCACATGTCCAGTATAATGTCAAAGCACGTCAACGCCAGTTTTGAACGAATTATCTTTAAAATGATTTCGCTCGATGACATTTGCCTTTACTTTACATGTTTAGTTGCTGATTTGAGTCACAGGGTCCGCAAAAACATCCTTAAAGTAAGATTACCGCAAAATGAGTTTCTATAGAAGTGTACAAAAATTGGTGTATGTTTTGGTTACAATAATATTTACTTAAGGTGATGTTTAACTCCTACGAGTGCGAGAGGCTCAGATGAAAAATAGATTTGCTATTTTCTCAGAGATTTTTTATATTTTCGAAAAAACAAGAGAATCACATTATTCCCTAATGGAAGAAGAACAACGTCATTCTTTTTTTTCTTCGAAAATTTGTTATTTTCAGAGAAAATAGCAAAGTTCAGTTTTGTACGATATAGGACATTTGAACATCACCTTAAGGTGTCATCCATAGATGTAGTCAAATCAATGAATTTTGTCATCGTTTATCTCTGTAGCATGCGGTTTTTGAGCTTATGTTTATTAAGAAAAGTTGTTGCAAATTGGTTCAAGAGCAACATAGTCAAAAATCAAAGTCATCTAACATGACCTCGAGCTGCTGGGTACATACGTGTAAAAAATGAATCTTACAATTCTTTTCAAAAACTAAAGGAACCTTCTTTGAAGTACTAAAATGAGACATGCAAAGTTTCAAGTCATTTCACCATCTAGAAGTCAAGATATATATTAAAGATTGAAAATCGCAATATTTAACATGGGCTCTTATGAGAGAGAACTAAAAATTGCAATTTTTAACAATAAATATCTCAATATCTACGTGGTAAACCCCCTTGAAATTTGGTACACGTATGTAGGTCATATCAAAGAAGGCTTGTGCAAATTTTCAAGAAAATTCTAAGAAATCGGAAAAGCTCTAGAACTACTTTAAGGAGGTCCTTTCGCGGCTATTGTTAAAAAAAATGTTAGATCATACCCCAAATTAATTTTCTTCGAATAATTTAAGTTTTAACTTATGCTCCTGTGAAGTTTCGACCATACTTTACCGTGCAATTTATTGAAAAAAAATTTTTTTTTAATCCTAGTATTTGTATAGAGTCTTACGAGAAAGTAAGCCCTTGACATTTTTGTCGACTTATACTACTAATTCGTCGTTCCCGGATTGGTTGCGCCAGTATGAATTTTCGAGTGAGCGCTGATTGGCCGCCGTTCGCATGGTGGGGTGCACCGCTGAGCTCTCGCTCAACTATAAATATCGGCGTCTCCAGCCGTTCGGCGAACATTCTTCACATAGCCACAGAGTTGGAAGGATGGGTCAGCAGGAACAGCAGTCAAGCCGAGCCAAATGGAAGCAAAGTGAATGAGCGGACCAAAAGAGAGAGTCAAGCTGGCTTTGGAATTTTAATACACAACACCCAATCATACAACTAGCTGACGCAGACCCCAGAGACCAACTATTAACGCTTTGGAATAAAATACAAATGGAACTTTTTTGAGTTCATGACAGCGGTCGTTAAACGAATAGAACTTCTGCAGTTCAAGAATTTTATCTTCGAAAATTGAACTTATAAATTCATGAGGCCAATCGTATAAATGGTTGTTGAGCTATAGACTTTACGTTCGCCGACCTCTTCGCAGTGTTCCCGCGCCTATCCGAAACCATTTAAGAATCCTCCTTTCACAGAGCTGCTCAGAGACGTTCGGCTTCCTTGCATTGGACTGTTTCCAATTTTTAATTTTTTTTAGCTACTTCTCTCACAGAGTTGTTCGGAGACGCTTGACTCCTTTACATTCAGATACTTTCCCCTAAAATAAATTTTTTCGACGAAAACATCCATATAAATTCCTTCCTGATATTCTGGTCACGGACTCATTCGGATGATGTTTAGCTCCCTTGTATCAGAATACTCTACCGATTCTTGTTATCCGGTCTTGCCGCGACAGCACCCGACCACAGAGCCTTTCGGAGGATTTTGCGTTCCCTTGCAACGGGTATAATCATTCCCTGGCTAGTCGGATAATTCCGGCCACCAACGCCGTTCGGGTTGCCCAGACGCATTGCGCTATAAAAAAAATATTACACTTTATAAATTATTTATTAATTAGAAATTGTAAATTATTTCGGCGCGTTTTTAATTTGCCTCGGATAGGATCGCGAATTTATGCCGAATGGCATCATTCATTTTCTACACGCACTAAGCGTGTAATTACTCTAATTCCATATTTTGAATATACGAATTTTAATATTATATATATTGGGTACGTTCCGATATTTACTGCTAGTATACTGCGAGCACTGCAAATACATGTATTAGATAGGATTTGCAGTACTCGCAGTCAATTTCGGAACACCGCCTTTATAGGTATTTATATTCAGATAAAATTTTCAGATTCGTGTATGGATCCTCGGAACGTGAACGGTGGTAATTTTGAGATCAAAGGATCCATAATGATAGAATATTTATAAAAAGTATCAATTTTGAACAAAATTCGCAATTAAACAAAAATTACTATCTTTCATAATAACCACAAATTTTTCAATACGTTACAACATCTCTTATCGCAAGTTTTTGTATACAATTACAAGTGTCAACAAAACAACGATGGGAAAAAGATCGCGAATGAAAAAACAAAAGCAAATCGTTTGCACAGAATGCCGGTGCTCGCGCCAGAGTCAACGGCTTGCGAGGTGACACTGCGCCGTAAAATATTCCCGTGTACGTTGCTCGTGGGAACGTGACACTTTCGCGGTGCTTATCTAATTTATCCGAAAGCGCCTTGCGGAAAGGCGGATTTGAGTGGCGTGCGTCCATGTACGGACGATTCTCGTCTTGAAGCGCGCACATTAGATTCGATACATAAATGCAGTTATATTTATATATAAATGATTAATAAAACGATACGAGAGCGAATATACGAGCATAGAGAAAGAAGGAGGAGGAAATGCCCTGGCGAGTAATCGATTCGCTCGCCACTCAAGTATGTACATCGTCGTATCGCTCATATAATGCAGCTAGCAGATATCGATTGAATTTGAAAAAAATAAAAGAAAAAGCAACATCTAATGATAAAAATTTATACAAAAAAGCACGAACCGTTGCTTCATTAAAGGAAAATCATTCGAGGCTTCTCGTGCGAGACTCATCACGCGTGTTTCATATATACTTTCTCCCGTTTCATCGAGACACTTTGAATTTCCTCGTGCATTACCATAAAATGTTACGTAAATTTGAATAATTTTTGGAGTGAGAGAAATAGAATCATAGCATAAATTCGGTTCATCACGAGCGACTCGAAGCGTAATGTTTGTTCAGAAAATGGCATTCGTACCGAAGTGCGACTATTAAATGAGTGGATGCTTAGCAAATTTGATATATTTATTAACTTTCACTTCTACAAAGTAATTCTATTTTTTTCCCGCGGAAAGAGGATACGATTAAAAAAGGACGAGCCATATTGTAAAGTTTATTTTATTATACCGCATTTCATGCACACACAAAAAATCGGTATTTATTTTTTGATCGTTATTTTTTCACGGCACGAAGAGATAAAGGAAATCTCTCGGTTTAGACAAGAAGAGACCTTTCTTTCACTTAGCGGCTCATCAGAAGTAGCTAATCTTAATTCGCTTATCGGATTAGTCGGGGAACCGATTCGCGGAGAGAGAAATGCGTGCTCTCTCATCGCGCTTTTGAGTTCTCATGTGTGCGAGCTTGAACACACGACGCAGCGAGAGAAGACTTTTCTCAACGAAGCCTTCGTCCCTTCGCTGCTGTAAGATGGAGATGTTTCGCGCCCGAAAGATAATCCGTCAAGTATGGTAATTTAAGAGTAGCAAAGCGTCAGAACATCCGGAGAATGAGACGACGTTTTCAAGGAACGAGATAAATTCGCGAAGCAGAAACAAGGACGATGATTATCAAAAAATCATTGTGCTATATATTTTTGCGATCGAGAGCAAAAAATTCAATGTACATTTTTTTTCAATATCGAGAGCGTATAGAATAAATAAAAGTGAATAATACAGCGCAATTACGATAAACCTGATAGAGAAAACACCGTGAAGATGTTATAAAGTACGTGGCGATCAAGACGACGAGAAAAAAACGTGATAAGACACACGTGGTATGTCCTTCGCGCAAAGTGTCGGGGACGTTGTTGACTGCGGGACCACCAAGGAAGCGAGGAGAGTGACACGAAAGAAATAATAAAATATAAGCAAGAGAATGAGGAGGAAGAGAAGAAAAAAGAATAAGGAACGGTCGTGGAGGATCGCGAAGAAATGACGGGAGAATTCGCTCTCTCTTTCTCTCTCGGCGTCACTTCTTTTGCTCTCGGGGCCTCTTGGCTCCGCTCTCCCGCGTGTTCTTTCGAAGACGCGAGAGAACACTTCGCATTTCGCATTATCGCGTGTACCGCGATGTGTCCCACAGGCGAAGCAAAACATATTGGTCGCAGGGGGAACACATACGAGAAAATAGGAGACAGAGAGAAATATATGTTTCGCCTTGCAAACGGTACCGTTCGCTTCTTCTTCCTCCTATCCTCCTCCTCGTTCTTCTTCTTCTTTTGCCCTCACTCGGGAGAGATATTATTATATTTAAGTGGGATATATAAGATGAGAGAGCGAGAGAGCAGGAAAAGAGATGGTACATAGCAAGAGGGTAAAGAGGTTGTTGACCATCCGGCATCGCGCATTCACCGCTCCTTGCGATAGCGGAAGATGTGCGTTTGATAGGAGACTCTACCGCCTTACAGAACTTATTTTACCTGTTGGCTTATTTTACCAGGGAGCGGTCGTGACTGGTGCTGCCTCACCCTCTTTCTTCCCGTTTCATTCCATCATTCTACATTTCAAAAAACTATCAATTCTCGATCACTTTTCCAAATGAGAAATCCATTGATTAAAAATTGTTAATTTATTTATTTAGTGGAGTATGTTCCTTTCATTTCTCACTAATTCTTACAGTCTTGGCGAAGAACGGAACGAGAAAAGTTTTCCAGTCATATGTGCCTTGACACCCAAGATCCAATCCCCTCCTAAACACTTCTTCTCGCTCATTCTCGCGCCTCATACGAGATTAGATCTTCATATATACATAATATGAATGCTGTGCGATTTAAGACCCATGAAAAAAATCGTATAGAATAAAAGAGGGTAAATGTTCGATATGCAGATAGCACCGAACAGAAACATCATTCGAAAACGCCCTCGTGCGCGATTTATCTCTAACATGCATGCTTACATCAGCTGTGATATCAATGAATGATCAATCGAATTTTTCTTCTCCATCATCGTTCCTGCACTGCTTCATCACACAAGATTCAAACTAATTTTGTTCTATAATATAGTAAATCCATAAACACATATTCAAAAGTAGAATTTACAAATCGAAAAAAAGGATTCGGTTCAGAGGGAGCCGAATGATACTTCCGTCCTGTGAGGCATCCATAACATCAGGTTCATCTGGGAATCTCAACTCATTAAATAGTCAATCTTTCGAGTGCGTTATGAGAAACGTGTCGCGTGCTACTCTTCGCACTGCCTTTTGAATCACTGTTGAAGAAAATTGCGTCACGCCTCGTGTATCCGAAGCATATATCCTATGTGTGTGCATCTCTCAACGAGGCGTGCAACCTTCCTTTTCGAGTGTTGGAAGAATCTGTACACTGGCAGATATCCTGATGTCGTATTGGCACGAAGTCGAACGAAAAGCAAAACCTGCCTTCGGGCGAGCACGAAACTATTCCATACACGAACATACAAGCTGTTATTTTAATTCTAAAGTTTCATTAGACTTCAAAGTAGCTATTTTGCCCTTGTTCCGCCCTTGATTCGCATTAAATAAGAAAGTATTTGGAATTGTTACCATGATTATCATTAATATTTTCAATGACTATCATTAATAAATCAAAAGAATTTTTATTGCTCATTTTATCTCTTCGATCAAAACCCATTACATTCCATTACACGAAAACTTGCATATGTATCTGAGGTCAAAAATGTTATCAGACCCAAGTATAACAGTGCTATCAATTCAAATTTAAAACCATATCCAAAATTAATATTTAACTTCATTTTTGTATTTTGAGCAAAAGTTTAGAAAGGGAATTTAATTAAAGAAAAAATGGGGTATACGAGTATTGTTAAGTATTGTACGAAAAACGTGGCCTCAATTGTGAAAAGAAATAATTGGAGAGTCGCGCGGTAGAATCGGGATTTTATTCCGTATATGAGGGTAAAAGGAGGACTATTCGCGCGTGTGTTACGGCAGAGGTTGGCTGAGAGCGGAGCGATGTCACTTAACGGGTCCGATGCAACGATACGTGAGCAGGGAGCGCGCGAAGATTTTTCCTCCGTACGAGAGGACTGGCCATATGCAGGAATGCGTATAAAGGTGTACGTGTGTGCTAGTAGCAAAAGGTCTACCTGCGAGCGCATCTCACCAACTAATTATAAAGAGAGCCCGGGAGCGAAGCGCAAAAGCCTTTTCTATCGCAAACTTCTTAAGGTGTCTCCTCTCTTCCCCCCCCCTTCCCCCCAACTCCTACTCTCCCTCTGTCATCCTTTTTCTGCATCCACTTTTCTCTTTGCCAGGCGAACTCGGGACCGCGCGAATGTATAACCACTAGTAAATGCAACAGCTGCTTGCACCTGCACATGTGACACTCTCCTCGCTCACTCGTCTAACCGTATCCCATGACCAAGAAATACTTACTTATACGGGAGTAGTCGTCGATGCGACTGCTCGTTTCGTAGTTATAAGGAAGCTTGAATCGGAGTTGAATTCATCGTGGTTTCAGTCACGAAAAAAGAATTAACAAAAATGAATATTTCAATTATATTTTATCATACTTTGTAAGAGATTAGTTTATCGTTGTATTAATTCGGTTAAAGATTCGTACGCGAGAATGGTGAATAGTTGTAAATTTTTATAAATTCTTATAAAATAAAACGTCATCTAATGTACTTTTTTCGATTAGCAAAAATGTTCTATTATGCTGTGCTCGGTTCTATTCAATGGAGCTTGAGAACAATTTCAGGTTGATTCGTGACTCAATCGTATCGCTAGGAAATTAACGATAGACACGTCAGTCGAGCGAACTGTTAGCGTGTCTATATTTCATGCAAAACATGTGTATAATATTCGCAATATCGAATGAACGACTTGTCTGTGGTGATTACACATTGTATCGATAAATACGTACGTTCATCGGAGAAAGATCACCAACAACGATACAAAGATTTTTTCTTGAACTCAACAGGAGAGAGGAGACAAAAAATATTTTATAAATTCAATCTTTATTGCTCAAAATGATGCATATATGCACACACGTGACTGTGTAATGCGAGAGCTTACGGTAAATTTGTTCGGAGTGTATGGAAATGAATGTGTGTACGCTTTCGCATGCCGTTTGAGAAATAAAAAGGAAGAGCGGCCCGTGTCGTTGTCGTATAGTCGCAACGGTCTTGGCTCCATTCGCCACACCCACGCCCAAGACATTTACGTAGCCTCCGAGTGATAAGGAGCGAGAATTTCTCGGAGGATTCTTACCTCGTCGAGGATAGTTCGCGATACGAGAAATTTACTCCCGGATCAAACGGATCCTCCTTGCTTCAAATATGTCCGTGAAATTATTATCTCCCATTTTCTCTTTTCTCTTCTCGAAAAAAATAGCGATCCGTCCACTTTTTGCGCGTCGGTGCATTTCTCTCCTCATAGAAGCGAGACCCCGTGAACCAGGCTTGTGTAACCGTTTCGTTCTTCCGCTACGGAATGACTACGCCTGGTTTCACGTTTCAGAAATCCATTTGGCGACTTGGGTTCTGCTGTCCGAGATCAAAATCCTTTCGTCGGCAAGAATAATAAGGTTCAACGCCAAAGAAGGATGCGTCGGGAGTAGTAGATATCTTTTTTAACTAAAACAATAATTATCGAAAATAATTTTTGTAGAATGGTAACTTCGATTTACATAAATATTTTTAATCCATTTTGGGAAGGAACAAGGTTATGAAAAACATAAAATGTATACTGTGTAAAATATAACTTGTATTTTAATAGATATATTGTTGAATATTGAAAAATCTCGATGATCTACCTTCGTTCTTTTTCTGATCATACATAGTTTTTGTGAATCCTTACGTGCTGATTCAATGCCATAACTTTCTCACCTTCTCTTCATTTCGTTTCTTCGCTGTGTTCTTCGCTTATGGAAGATTTATTTTACAATTTTTTGTACTTCTTTTCGCAACCTCCAATCGATTTTATATTTCATGCAGGATTTATGAATAGATTGAGACGGGATTTCTTTTCCAAAAGAATATTCTTTTCCTTCACCTGCCGCGGCCGTGGTTCATCTACTAGCAGGGCTCTTTGATGAATTTAATATATTTTAACTAATAACGACGATAACGCTGGGCGCCAGCTAGTTTTTCAAAACTAGCAAAAAAATACAGTTTTATGAGATATAATGGAAGAACCGAATCTAAGGAAGAGGAGCAGGAGAAAGTGAGTTCCGTTGGAAAATCAAATCACAGAATAGAATAATAAGATCGATTATGCCAAACAAAATTCCGGTACTTACAATTTATTCCGATGTCTGACAAAATTCTCGTTTATAATAGACGCGCGTTCGACAATTTGCTTCTATACAGTTTTCTTTTCAATTATAAACTATACTTCCGACTATATAACAATGCTTAATACTTTAAGGACGTCTCTCGTCTTTCGACCGATATCGACGAATCTTTCGAGTAGGGAAATTCGTCAATTCGATATTTGAAATATAAGTATTGCGATCTAAAGATTTTGGTCAACACGCCAAAATTTCACTCAGCTTCAGGACTCGGACGACCGAAAGCGATATTTCCCATGACAAGATATATTAGTAAATGTAGCAGGAATCATGTTCAACTCAAAATGCTGTACGAGCAATATTTTTCTGTATATACTATATTGTGCTACTTTATGGCTACTTACTACGATTCTTACTAAAAATATGCATGATCGAGGTTGAGTGACTCCGGAATCCGATTAAGCGCATCAAAATACACTAGAAACTCGCATAACTTAATCTCTTGAGACAAACTCCCATATCTTAATATTTTCTCTATTCCCCCATTTTTGTCACGGAACATGCGTATTCTAAAATGCGCATTCAAGCCATGAACTGCCATGAGAAGTTCCAGTGTACATAAGAATCATCCTTGATTTAGTTCAAAATTTTTTTTTCGTATGTAGAACTACAATTTTTCTTACTTTGTAGCAATTATTCGCAATAATTGCCATTTTTTGACATTTTGAGCAATATTTCGCAATTTTTTTGAAAATTTCGGTGGTGTACGGGCAAAAAAAACAAAATTTAAATTCAGTGCATCAAATACATAAAAATCATACCTGATTTATTTTTAAAAAAATTCTTTTCATATATGGTATGAAAGTGCGATTTTACGCAATTTTTAGCCATTTCGGCAGTACAACATTTCTGCTCAAAATTAGTCTACTTCACAATGCTAAAAAACAATATCCAATCGGAATAACAATACCAAGAAAACAAATTTTGAATTGAATTTGAATTTTTAGAAGTTTTTTGCATTTTACTCGAAATTCTAGAGGTATATTGGCCAATCTGAACCCGAATTCGAAATCGGCGCGACAAAATACATAGTGGGAGCTTTCCAACTACGATATCTATAGTTACACAAAAGCATTGGAAATATAGCTATGGCTATCGACACAGTGTCGGTTGTTCCAAAGCTCCCAGAGATAGATGGCACCAGTCCAAAGAACTGGCCACTTTTTTTGTGTGACGCGGTATAATCAGAGGTAATTTTTCTATCAATGAAAAAAAGTCGTCGCATATATGTATGTATAATGTATACTGAAAAAAATTGTATTTTTTCAATCTACTTATTTCCATTTTTATTTTAAAGAAGGAAGTACAACAATGTAATGCATAATACAGCGTAGTGAATTGGCAGAAATGAGCCAAAGAAGATTAACGTTCTCCGGCTGTAATGGCACGTCGCTTGGTTATGCGCGGGGATCTGTATCGCAAGATAATATACGCTGGGCGCATTAAGACGCGTATACGTCGGTTTGTGAAGCGCTCGTTAATTAATATCTACAGAGGCCTCGCGGTGTGCAACTTGAATTAAAATATAAATGAAACGAGGGCAGAACGATCACTCGTCACGGAATCGCAGGTAAAATATAATCATGCGAGAGCATCTGGCGGAGAGAGAAGAAAAAAGAGAAGTAGGCATAGAAAGAAAAAAAATACAAGAGACGAAACTATTGACGAAAGCGCATCAGGATTCCAGCGAATTTTTACTTCCTTTTTTTCTTATCAATCGGCGGACAATCTAATTGTTTTTTTTCCTTACGTTGCAGCGCGTTTCAATCTCCATATAATTTAATCGACGCTAATTAATTGAGGATTACATTCTTCGTTAATTGTATGATTATTAGCAATCCCCTGTGAGTCACATATAAATGTGTGTACAGGTCGTTTCGGTTCCAATCTCAGATGTGATCGAAAAATGGGATTCAAGAAGTTAGCATGAGCTGAAAAAACGTCAACGCGATATTTTGAAAAATAAGGGGAATTGGTGAAATTTGCATTCGAATGGGATTGAATGAAAGTGCAGTGGAGATTTTTATTTTCATTTTTATTTATACCATTTTTTATACGTATACTAAAAAATCAGTAGTTTCCTATACGAGAAACGATAAATTTTCATTCCGTTTGGTATCGTGTGTTTTGCATTCGCATAACCACTTCAGACACGCGGAAATTCCGTCGAGCATTAATTTTTCAACGCTCTCGAGTGGCTCGGACTTGCCACGGCCTTCGCCAGCTCCTTCGTGGCATTTTTACGAACGTGGAAAATGGCAAAATCATTAAGTTAAACACACGAGACCTTCCGCGATACTTCAGTAAGTCATTATCCTTTTCAAATCAATCGGAAATTATTTCCAAACAAAGAGAACTCTTAATCATGTCATTCAATTATCCCACTTTTTCAGCCTTTGGGTAAAAAAGATTAATAATATTCATCAGTTAAAAGATAATATTGTAAAATTTAAAAATAAGTACTCGAAACTGTGAGATGTCTATAAAAATTGATAATTTTTTTTTAATAATTACTTTAGAAAAGAACTTTAAAAATAATATTTATCAAGTGTCAATTTTAGATACATGATTACAACGAATAAATTTCTCTTGATGCATAAATGGTGCTTAATCGGTACGTATGCTCGCCGTGACCAGTTGGGCTTGACCCTTTCATTAAAGTCTCATAATTCACGAGCAATATTCATACATTTACTCCCTCCGATTTCCCACCCCCCACTTACTTTTTAATCTAAACTTTGTTACAAACTCTGATAAGTTCCACGGGCAATAAACATTCCAGTATAACCGTCCATATAGTCGCACTCACTTTCGAATTCGAACATTAACTTTTTACAGCTAAAAATTCTATCGCCATACTCGTTAATTAAATTACATTGACGTAAGTGTAATGAGGGAAAAAATGAGTTCGAGCGATTTTTCCACTTTCCTGAGCAGCATTTTTTAATTTTTAGTATAAAAATGAGGCGAACACCTCGATAGGTTTTTTTTCTTCGAGTACTTCTCCTCGGAGCTCTCCTTCTCTTTTCAATAATTAACAAATGATCATTCGAACGGCGAGAGAAAAGGTCGTCGAAAAAAATGAAATTGTCGGAGCGCGCGAGCGTGGGAATGTCCGGGAGAACGTCTCGAGAGCAGTCCTCGCAGAAAGTGGAAAGAAAAGGAGGGAAGAGAAAGATTTCCGGACTCGATGAAAGTCGATTGAAACTCGCGGAGGATTCGACGGGGCAAGAGGATCGGAGCGCCGGTGAATCGCTTCGCGGCGAGAGAGAAGGAAAAAGAGGAAGAGGCAAGAGAGCGCGAGGAGAGTGTGTGTCGCCCGCTCCGGGGCACGCGGGTGGCCAAGCGTGAAAATCGTTGGCTTAACCTTTGCGTTAATATCTTTTGCGCTCACCTGGATTTATATTATAAATATACGTACCTCGATTCCTCTGTGCACCGAGTTTTTAATGTGAGCGAGGCCCGGAGCTGGATTAATGACGCGACGAGAAGGAGAGTGCGTGGGATTGCGAACCGTCTGTTTTTACGAAGCCTCCATACACAGAATGTAATACAAATAAATAATTTATTTTATAAATCGCTTATCAAAAGTTGTGTTAGAGACTCGGCACTGATACACTCGTATTCTCGAGAAGCTCACGCGACTCTATACCGCATAGCATGGAATTTTTAAGCACATTCGCATTGCTTATGTATTAACGTTAAATATTTGGCTTTGAAATTGAAAAATTGACTTGAAACTGAATAAAAAAAAAATAATTTCTCGTCATTTCCCTAGTCACCAACGAATATATGCACTTGTCTCTTACTTTTATAAAAAATTTTTTCAGATGACTAATGACGGAAAAAAAGTTCTATAGATTTTATCTGATTTTATACTAAACGTCAAATGGAAAAAATTAAAGTAATCGGTGATGTATGTATAAGAATCGAAGTAAAAAGTTTGCTTCGAATGTCTCGTGGTCGGGACTTTTGTTCGCCGGAATCAAAACGAGGGAGAAACGTTTTCTTCGCTCCTGCTGGCGATTGCGATCGGTCGTGCTGAGATCGCAGCTATACGTCCCTTCTCTCTCTCTCTCTCTCTTTCTCTCTCGTTCTCCTCTTCCTTTCTTGCGCTTGAGGATACAAGCTCGACTCAGTCCCGAGAAACGCCGGTGGAAGTCTTCGCGCGCGAATGCGAGGATGAATCAATGTCCTGGCGTCTGTTACCGGAGAGCAACCGAGAGAAATAAGAGAGAGAAAGAGAGAAGGAGAATTTCACAGCGTAGACAAAGCGAGTCCTGTCAACCCTTGCGAGACCTGCCAGGATAGCTGATCCTCCAGAAGCCACGAGAAAAAGACAGCGAAGACACGGAATCCTGATCTCGAATTAAAAGACGAAAAAAAAATCTTCGAGCATCCGAGCAAGCGATTATCTGATGAAATTTATTCACGCGAGCAGTCTCTCGTCCTTTTTTCTCGTGACGAATCGTCGAAAAATAAATCAATGAGTTTATTAATTACAAAACACGATTCTGAAAATTTTTCAAGCCGTAAATCTCATTTGTTTCTCTTACACTCCCAGGATCAGTTTCGATTGAATGTTACAAGCATATCGAGGGAATAATTTCGTCGCACGGTGGAACTAAATTGCTGACAATGTTACGATCACGTTGAATTTTCACCAGACCTGCAGAAAAACACGTTGTTGGGTCGAAGCCTGAATGGAACTGAGATATAACCATGCAGAAAATGATAGCACTTAATAATCATTAGATAGACTATTCGATGTTACAATACGGCGATAAATCACGGGAATTATATCATCGTGAATGAGGGAAGAAAGGAGGTAAAAAAAAGGAACGACATGAAAAAAAAGAAGAAGAAAAAAAAATCATATGCGCACGTAGGTAAATGTGGGTTTTGTCTGCCAGACTTTTATTTTTCACAATTTTTTTCCATCCACTCTCGCACCGAGAGGGATTGGCCGTGATATTTATCCCTCACGATTTCATGAATAACACAGTGTCGAGGTATCCCGTGAGTGAGAGAACTAGCGATAAATATCGGAACGATAACGATATTATATCCATATAAGAGAATAAAGCGAATAATATGTGTTCCTCCCCGCTTTTTCCTTCATCCAGCGATCCCTCGTCTCTTTTTTATTCCCTCTCGTTCTTTTTCCCTTTCTCTATCTTTCTCTCTCTCTCTTGCTCGAGGATCTCGGTCCAGCATTGTTTAAGCCATTGTCCGACGAGGACATCGAGCAAACCATTGTCTTTTTTCTGCAGCCTTCTCGCCACACATCGTGCGATTTTCTGAGCTTCGAACGAGATGTGTAATAATGCTCTCTGGGAGCGTGTTAAACTCCACGTGTTCGCTCAAGCACGTTAAAGCCGCTGCTCCCGCTTTCACCTTACGTCCAATCCGTGCTAGAGATCGCGTGTTTTTCGCACCTACCATTATTACACCAACCATCACGATTTTTTCCTCAATCGATTTTCAATTGTATCTAGATCGTATTCAATAATTCCTCAGAATCATTTCTCCCTTGTCAAATTTCTATATTTCTGACGGAAAGTGCACGTCGATAGGGAAACGCGCGAAATGGATGAAAAATCTTACGATTTCTCGACGACAATAACAACGCGCTGTAAAAACCGAGAACTCCGTGTAATCAGGAAAAAAAATAAGAAAACGAAAAATAAACGCGAGGTACGGAATAAAAATGAGCTAGGTGAGAAATAAGGGAATGAGAAAAAATAGTAAAAAGTGTGATAGAGGAGCAAAATACCGGAGCGTAGTAATAAAAGGCAGGATCGAAGAGAAGGAAGATAGGATGAAAAAAAGAGAAGGAAAAAGCTATACGCGCGGGTTAACACCATCGGTGGAATCCAAAGTGCACCCTCGCGAGATCTTACGAATATGTGTACGTTACTATACGTTTTCTTGCACCATTTTGTAAAGATACTATTCCTGGTCCGGTAAAACGTAACTGCTGCTGGACACACCAAGATCAGATCTCTCCTTCGACCCATCTCACTCCCTCTTTTTTTCTCTCGTTTATTTTTCTCTCGCATGTGGTCTGAATCGGTGTTTAAATCCGCAATTGGTAGGAACGCGAGCTCTCCAAGAGAGTGAGCCAAAGCACGCACGGTCCGCACACTCGCTCCGCGTGTTCCACACTTTTCTCCCCGACGCTTTTGCTCCTACCCGATTTTTTATCTCCTTCCTTTTTTCTCCTATATTTTTCTTCCTTCCTTTCTCTTTTCTCGTTCTCGAAACATCTTGCGCACCGCGATCCCGCGAGATTCTGGCTTCTGAATCTTTTCTAGAGATACCTGATGCCACGGGAACCTGTACGCTGCGCCGTTTACACGAATATACGCTCCTTCACGTGTGAGACCGATACTTCCTTGCTGAATTTGCAAGAAACCGGAGGATACGAGCCAGCAAGGATCGCTCGAAAAAAAAAAACGATCCTCCGAGTTAAGAAAATAAATATATATCCTGAAATTCGTTTAATCGAGGCAAAAAAATGTGTGCTTTACTTTCACGATCTCGGCTTCTTGAATTTTGCTGAAAAATTCTGGAATCTCGTTTCATTTGTTAGCAACGAAATTGTCGCATTCTTGTACTCGTATTAACCGTGGGTAAAGCTCGTTTGGAATAGCGAAAATTGTTTCGATCGTTATCCTTGGCTGGGTTATGGTCAAGCCCGATTCAGAGGCGACGATTTAACGAGCCAGCAAAAGTTTTCCTGCGAGCACACGCCGCGGGAAGCGCACACACTCTTTTTGCCTTCCCGCGCCTGCTTCGTACTTATAATCCAATCCTCTTTTCTTTTTCCCCCTTCGTTTCTCTATTTCTCTCTTCTCTGCATGGCCTCTGTGATGCACCGTTATATCAACGAAAGCCCCGGATTACTTCGCTCTAAACATTTCGCGACGGGAGCTCTTCGAAGAAATTTTCTAATAAAAATAAAATCCATTGCGATCCTGGTGTCGAGTGTTTTCACGGGAAAATGTCAACCGCGATCCCAGCACGACGATATAATAGAACAACGATTTTCATGGACCCTCGCTGCTGCATGTAAAATGTGTATCAATTCCGTAATAAATAAAAATATTTTGCTCCTTTGCCTACAAAGATTAACAAAAATCTGGGTGCGGATTAAGGACGGAGATATCAAATTAGAAATTCGAAAAAATTTACTTTTTTTCATAAAATATTTATACCATTATACATTTTTATAGATTTTTAAGTGAAATTCCAAGTCTTTAGGGTCATGTACGTAAATTTTAATTTTAAGTGCTAGAGCGCATTTAAATTGTAAAAAAATCGCTCAACTCTCTAACGTTGATTCTTGCTACATAAAAGTTTTATACAATAAAAAATATCACACCTTTGATCAAATTGTCTGCCTAATGAACGGCAAATAACGCTTTTGAATTATATAACGCTTCGAAATTTTATACAATAAATTAACAACAATGATATTATCGCTGATCTTCTTTCCACTTTGCAAGAACAGTGTTAAAGAGATAGTCGAGTAAAATGATAAATGAAAAACCTTTTGCTCCTTACCTGCAAAGATAACAAAAATGTGGGTGTGAATAAAAAAAGGAAATATCAAAGGAACTTGCAGAGATTGACTTTTTTCGTAAAATATTTATATAATTATGCATTTTTTAATTTTTGAGTAAAATTCCAAGTCCTTCGAGTCATATATACGTAAATTTCAGTTTTAAGTGTTAGAGCGAATTTATAAATTATGAAAAAGTATCTCAACTCCCCAGATTTAATTCTTATGTATAAATGTTTCATTAAAAAATATCGCATCTCTCTGATCAAATTTTCGCACGATCTTTATTTCTCTGCCTAATCAACGGCAATTAATTACTTGAATTCAAATTTCAGAATTTTATACAATAAATTAAAAACAATGTTACTATCGCTGATCTTCCTTCCACTTTGCAAGACGGAGTTAAAGTGACAGTCGAATAAAATGGTGAGGTTCGTCGCGTATTTTACTCGCGACCTCGCGCGTTGGGAGCCCGAGCGGTGTGTGCGCAAAACTCCTCGACGTTACGTAAGCTCGTAGCAGAGCCAGTGATTGCGTTCACACGGTGACTCTTTGTGGGTGTTATGAAATGGATATCATGTTGCCCCGTAACCACCACACACTGCTCTTTCCTACATTGGAATCAACATTTTTCGCGTGCGCACACGATGTCGGAACACACACAAATTGCACGTACACAGGAATGGCCAACGCGAATCTACGAATATGGAGAACGAGAGAATTAAATAAATAGAAAAAAAACAATAATGTGAGTCTTATTCATCTACCCTTTTGTTATCATTTCCTCGTTCAGAACTGGCTCCATTCGTTCCATCAATCAAATTGAGCCATTTTTTCCTCGAGAAAACAGACGCAGATACCGATAACTGACAATTTTTCTATAATTATTATTTATCTGGTGTTTTTATTGTGGATTTTGTCAACGTCAACGCTTGTCGGGAGAAATGCGTTGACACGAGTCGGTGGAAAAAATGGGAGCAATTCCGTGAATGCGTTTATGTAGACTCGTGTGTATGAAAAATTGTATCGTTGCTTAGTTGTATTGTGATAGTTATATATCATGCATGTATACGTCTATTTCGCTGCGCTATTAAGAAAGCGGTATAGTTTCGAGTCTTATATTCGTGCCTCAACCTTTTCACCATTATTTTTTATCTCTCCCTTTTTCTGTTCTTTTATTCCTTCTCCTCACTCCGCGGGGAGAACGATTATTTATCGTGTCGGGTGGCGGTCTCCGCGCGACTGCTACTCGTCGCGTAAGCGATATGACAGGTGGCCCATTCCTCACTCCGTTAAATCTGTCTCTCTCTCTCTCTCTCTCTGCAAGCCTCCTTTTTTCCCGCACTTCATTTTTGCACGCGATCTTCTCTCTTGTAACACTCGTCCCGACGTTCCGGAGAAAATAAAATCGCTCCTTCCGAGTGTCGTTTCTCGTGATACTTTGTCCAAATGACAAGCTCTCCACTCTCGTGTCTGACAGCGACGGAGAGTTCAATGAAGAAACCACAAGTGGAAATAAAAGAAAAATCAAGACGCAATTTACGAGGAAAAGAAATCCAAGTGGGAAAAATTCGATGAAAAGCAATTAAAAATTAATTCAGTCTCAAATATATTTAGAAGTTGAAGAATACGTGAAAAATAACAAGATAAAAACGATGTATGAGAGACTCGTCGAGAGAGTGCGTTGTCACTACTGCGAGATACTCGAGACATGCAAAATCGAGTGTTAACGATCCGCAAGGAAAAAAAAGATAACGACAGGAGGAAAAAGAAGAAGAACGAGAGAAGAAGAGCGGTTAAGAATATGGCACCTTGTTACGACACGGATGTATTTTTGTTTCTCGTCGCAAAGCAGAGGGACGACTCACTCGAGGGAGATCAACGTTGACGACGACTACGACGACGACGACAACGACGACGAGGACAAGAAGGAAAAAGAGAGGAGTCCGGAGGAAAAGAAGAGAAAGAGACGGAGTAGAGAAGACGAAGCAAAATGAATAAGAAGGAGAGGAGGATGAAGGAACGAGACGAAGACTAAAGACGATGCTCGGACGTGGTGCACACGCGAGATTTTCTCAGCTCGGTCACGCACGGTCACGCACTCTCCCACTTATATATCCCCATACATCAAGTCACCCGCGAGTGGTTACATATAAATTGCGCGAGAGGATCACAGACCGAGGATACCGAACGATATACACATATAAAGAAAAACGTACGAATCTTCGCTGCTTGAAAAAGGATTTATATTTCGCCTCGCTTGGGAAAAGTAATTTTCATTGAACGTGCCTCGCGACAGGATTTCCCTCTCTCTGTCTTTTTCTCTCTTTTTCTCTTTTTCTGGGATACATTGGCGTCGGGTGGAATGAATATAAAACTTAATATACTCCGATCGATTGAGGATATGCATCGGAGATAAACAAGATATTGAAAAATTTCCGAGGATTTTCTGAGCCCGGCTTAAAAGTTTTTCTAATGCACGGTACGGGTAACTTTGCCGCATTTAATGTTTGTCATTCACAATAATTTGTCGATTATTCAAGGGATAACGTGGGTAAAGTAAAACGCGCGTGCAAATATATCGCATGATATCATATTGAAAAGTTGGTGGCGAGATGGTAGCAATAAAGTGTACAAAGTGCGCGGCGCGCCCGTGAAAGAGAGAGGACGAGGGAGTATAAAAATAAGAAGGAGAGGACCGGCGAGTACTCGCGAGTGTCTTCCGGGATCCTCGAGATTCTCACAGCGTCCTCGGCCATAAGAAATATATATCGCTCCTGGGTACAGGAGATTCTCCTCGAGAATGGGGAAAAAGAGAGAGAAAATTTAACTATCCCGCGTATTAGCTTCGACCTTCGACGCCTTCGTATATTACGCATTTGCCCAGCTCTGATAGATGCTGCACGTTGGAACGACGATTTCGTATTTTTTTTCAATTAAACGGTTTAATGAAGACTCCGCCCTTCAAATTTCCTCCAAGTATTTTTTCTTCGAATAAAGTTTTCAAAAGATCGCGATCTTCGATTTTTCGAAAAAAATAAAAACATATAATAATGGTGAGAGTGGTCAATTTCGGAGATTAATGCTGATAAGAATTACGAATCGTTGATGAGGCGTGACCGCGGTTTATCGAGCGAAAGAATCGCCGATAAGAGGATGTGCGCCGAAATGACTTCATCGGATGTTGCGATCTCTGATAAACCGTCCGCTGCAATCGTTTGATAATCTGATGGTCGAAATGATCGATAAACTATCCTCTGACAAAGTAGCGAGGCTTTTGTTTCACGATTTCTCGCATGGGTTGGGCAATATGACACGAGAGACTCTCTCGATCGGCTCTCAGACTCTCGGAAGAACGTTTCCTCTTTTTTTTTTCGTTGCATCGGCCGAGACTTTCTTCATACGGAAAGGAGTGTCCGCTTCATACCGTTTCACAATCAGTTCCGTTAGATACTTTCTCTCTTTTCCTCCTTTCTTCCTGAAGACTCAACGAGATAAGGAGATTCGAAGACCTTTGAATAAAAAATTAATTCCTATAAGAATTTGCATGTATCATCAATCTACATTTAATTTAAAACTTTTACAGCTTCATTTTTTCATCAACGCATTTTCATAATTTATTTATTACGCCCATAGTAAAAATAAAACATCTTCTTAAAAATTAAAAAAATTACACAATAAAGTGAAAAGACAATGAACATATTTTACGTATTAATTTTTTGATTAGTGCGATTGGGAGGTAAAAATGAGAAGAATGAGTGGACAGAGGTGAGAAAAAGAAAGAATGCGTTACGAGAGTCTCGCGCAGAGGAAAGAAGCGCCGCGGGGCGTTGAGGGAGAACGCGATGTACGTTCGTGTACTCGGAAAGAAAGAGAACTCTTTCACTGGATACGAGAATACTTGGTAAGAGAAGAAATGGAAAAAGTGAGAGAAGAGAATGAAAGGGGAGAGAGAGTGAGAGAGGGCTCTCGATCGGGCGTACATCGTCTATCTACCACACAGAGACGGCGCGCGCGCAACACACACGGTAACGATATATTATTCGCGCGCCTCGTGACACCTCACCTGCCGGAGTTCTCCGCTTCCTCGTGGGTGGATCTCGCTCCGGTGAGTCGCTCGCGCGCTCTTGTACCCTCGCGAGAAGCCCTCAGGCTTTTCTTTCCACTAAGGCGAAGAGCGAGAGATAGATAGTTTGAGGGAGAGGGAGAGAGAGGCAATGAGAGTTACTAACTCACCATATCTGTGCTCTTTCCACGCAGAGAAACGAGTAAGAAAGATCATGAGCACGGGGAAACACAACTCTCGCGCATTTTGCCTTTAGACGCTTCTGCCTTGTTCCTCTTTTTTTCTATTTCCTCTTTTTTCCGGCACATAACAAACCGTGTTTGTACGAATGTATGAGAAGTATAACTCGGAGGCAACTTGAGCTAAACCTTCGAGTACCAGAAAAATGATTTTGATTTTATTATTATTATGATGACTGTCATTTTTGAAAATTTATATCTTTCGAAGCGAAATTTATTTTTCCGTGCGTTTTCGCGTTTTATTTTATTTTACATTCCATTTTGACTTGAAATATTTCATGATCAGTTTGACCAATTGGTCTTGCACTTATCTGACATTTCCACGAAACCGAGGGAAATGAATAGCGAAATATTTGCATGCACCAGGAGATTAGTCTGGGTATAAAATCGAGAACGGTCACTGGGAGATTCGAATTGATGTATTGATCGAAATATATGTATTTATATTTGCGAGTATCCACCGAGATATGGACAGAATGACGTATTTTCCCGATTGGAATAGCGAGAGAGTCCTCTATCGAGGACATCGAATAATTCTCCTCCTCGGGAGTTCCTAACGATCCGTGACAGATACCCGTTTCGTATGCACGCTTATATATGCGTTAAACTCGCACATTCGCACACGCGATTACGCATATATGCAGTGAGAAAAAATTTTCAATATACACACGCATACATAGAAAACAACGAGGAAGTGAACTCCAGTGTTTTGCATTCTTCGAACTTATTGAGCGTATATCTCACGCGATATCGAATTGCGATCGATCCTAGTCGGGATCCTGGACCGAACGATGAGCATCGAGAGATACAAATCATCCCCAACATAATTCATAATTTTTGGTCGCGCTTCGTAACGGTAAAACTCATCTCAAGCGCCTAAACAAAATATTATTCGTTGGACTCGAAGGAAAAATGAGATGTAATTTTTCACTCTTTTTCCTCTCGCTCGTTTAGAGCGGACGGGAAATTATTTTGTCTCGAACCTTGAATATATTTCGAAATGGTTGGAAAGATTTGTCAGGAATATCGGAGTGTCATTTTTTCTGAAAAGACACCCCGTATATTAAATTTACGGCTGTTGTGCGAAAGCATAAGTTTCTGGTCTCAGAGGTATGGGAACTCGGCGGCATTTAGCTCGGCAATCGGTAGGACACCTGTGACATTTCATTAAGTATAACCCGTTACCGGTTCGCGCTATGGCACGTCATCCACAAGAATATTTTATTCTTTTTTTTCCCCGAAACGAAAAAAATCTTACACCTGCGGAATGAAAATGCATGCTATTGGTGTGTTTCTGTGCAAGTTGGCACGCGGCGCGGATTAAAGGAAGAACGCCATAAAACCGCGAGAAAAATAATATAAATAAACAAATGAGTGAATAAATGAAAAATAGAAAGGAGTAATAACGATTGCGGGCAGTAAGCGCTTGCAGTAACAGCAATAAGTGGATTCATTAAAGCGAGGAATCTGCGCATCGCGTCGAGAACCGAAGAGAGAGTGAGAGGGGAACAAAAAAATTCAAGCATATAGTAGCCAAGGTATTTACATATTTTATGTATACGTATCGAGTATCAACAATTAAAAGGGCTCGTAAAAACATCGTTTACTGTGTTTAGTATCGTGACTCGCTCGCCCTTCTCGATACTCGACACATGTCTGACCTGTACACACATTTCTACTTGTTCTTCGAGCCCTCGTAAATGCTTCGTACGAGATAGATCTATTTCGAAGTCGAAAGCATCCTCTCAATTTCTATGACAAAAAAAAATTATTTTTCTTAACCATTCGTTCAGTTATTCTGGTAGAAAATAATTTAACTTATGCAATATTTGTCGAAAAAAATTTAATACGTAAACGAAGTGATTGAAAATATCTTTTAAATTTTTATTATAACAAAATTGAAATGTTTGTATTCATTTTTTATCCTTTCTAGTAGAAAAAAAAAATTGATTGATATTTAATGAGAAAATTAAAACTTGAGAGTTTTATATTTACAGTCCTATACTATACCAATCTATACTATACAATTTCCATGGTAAAAATGATTATATACATTCTATATTTATTCTTTCAATGTTTCATCCGAAAAAATCTTTCTTCTCGTATGATAACGGTAGAAAGATAACATATGTAAATCGAGAAATGTAGCACCCCTAAAAAATTATTTTTTTTAGTTCACATTATATTCTCAGAAAGGAAAAATCTAATTCATGCCAATATAGAAAAAAATGAAGTAACTCATGAAGTGAATCGAGGGTTATGGTCCTTTAGATTCTATATCTATCTCATTTTGTTGAGTGTGAAAAATATAATTTATGCAGTATTCGAGAGAAAAAAAGGGAACACATAAATCGAGGGATTGGTGGTCTATGAGAAGGATTATAGAGCGCCGGAAACTCCAACGAGAGTGGATTATGCCAGGTTGATCGGAGTGCTCACACTGGTTGGATCAGAGGCTCGAGTGGTAATACATCGTAGCATGTGTACCGATACACGTGAGCATACACGAGTTCGATTTAACGCATTCGAGCGCGCACGGAGGAGACTCCGCGTCGTCGTTGTCGCCGTCGTCGTCGTCGTGTGACTGGTCTCCTAGCCGAGTTTAGATGGTGTGTAATACCTATAAGAAGGATTCATGGACATTAGATTGCATCTGGTAGTACCGTGGGACGCATTTAACATCGGTAACGGGGCTAAAGAGTCGCGTTTCCAACAGGTCCGTTCCTTTTTTCGCAATTTATTCTTTTTTTTTTTTTCATTTTTTATTCAATTTTTTCCATCGCCGCTTCTCTCGCGACACCAGCGCGAACTTACATGCATCCGAGTATAACGCGAAGCGTACACGAGGCAATATAAATAGCCGAGTAGCGAAATAATAAAATGGGCAAACGGAGTCAGTGGCCTTAAGCCTCGCTCGGTGCACCGGCAATTAAAGATATTATCGCTAGCAGTGCGTGTCGCCACGGCTTGCCGGGTACACGGACACACGCTTGCTCAGAGAGAAGCTTATAAGTACCTTACTACTACGTACTTCGCTCGTATATAAAGTATGCGAGTTATACATTACGCGCGCATACTTGTATATTCGCATGTTCTTACGCTCTCTGCACTTTGCAGAATTCCTACTAAAAATTCTGATCGTTCGAATTTCAGTACTCGTCCTCTGTGTCGTTCCAGCTTTCTCTTCATTTTTATTTTTCTCTAAAATAACATTAAAATTTATATTTTTACCGGGAACAGATTTTATTAATTTTTTCTTGCAAGCGACAGATCTCGTAATGAGAAAAAAATAAATTGTTTGCTATAGAGTACAATTTTCAATAAGAGAATTTCTCTGCGAAGGAAAAAAATTCTGGATGAAAAAATGAGTACGAGGAAATCAGCATAAGATTTCTTCTCGTAGATTTACGATAGAATGTTTTTCGAGATTTCATATTTTATGGATGGTGTACAAGTTTCTCGGTGACAGGGTGAGTCTTTTTGGGTCCGGCATGCTCGTATGAGGATCATAAACTCGGAAAACGTATGTACAATTGACTCAGGAATGTCTGACGAGTTAATAGGAAGTGGGCTAGTAGTGGTAGAGTTAGCGGGTCAGACAAGGAATGACGAGGACTCTCGGCTGTGTTCCTGATCGTGTAGAAAAAATTGGGAAAAAAATGGCAGACGGTTATACCGTAGCGTACGCTCACAGGCGCGGTGTGGGTGACGTCCGGAGCGTGCGAACGCTGTGACATATGCGAGCAATGTCGCGAACGCTTTCCTTAATAGCTCACCCGAAGCGGAGAAATAAATGCTTCCCGTACTCATGGAACGATAGCTTATACGATGCGGACGTATTAATCGACAATGTTTTAAAATGATTTCTTCCTTCACTTTTTTCAGATAAATTCTTCTGGCGGATTATCTTTTTTTTTGACGACTGAATAATGACGTGTAATTAAAGGAGAGAGTAAGAGATCAAATGAAAACAATACGATAGTCTCATGTTGATTTCTCCAGAGTGTCTAGTGGCTCCCGCGATCACCGAGAGATCGTCGGTGCTTCGAGTCAGAGATCTCCGATCGCACGATCTGCCACGCGGATTTAATTGCCTCGTTATCGACGTAGCCGGCAATCGACAGTTATTTATTTCTTAGCTGAACAAACCTGCCCTGTCTCTGCAATCAATACGCTATTTACATAAACATGTAAATAGAAAGTACACGCGTGCCTCGATCCCGACATTTCTCGATCAGAAGTCACAGGTGCAAAAAAATTGAACATAAAAAAATGTCAAATGAATCATTAACGAGACAATTGCCGACAGACATTACATTTCACGTTTTCCGGCCATTCACATCGTCCGATCGACTCAGTCGATATTCAAAACAAAAAACTTTTATCCTAAGAAATCTGAATTTACAAAAAAACAAACCAAAAATTTCTTTTCAATAACGAAGAGGGAACAGAATCGAGAGAGATGTTTTAATGTCTTCCGTCAAAAGGTAAAAAGTCTCAATTCCCGGGGCTTTCAGTTATCCTGGTAATAGCGCTTGCATTATGTCAACCGTATCCGACAACCGTTTATTACCCGCGTTCAAACGATTAAGAGAAGAGACGAGCGGAAAGGGAACGAATAAGGAAAGAGAAAAAAAAGTTCGTGCTTTGCATAATGCAAGATAATCAACTGCACACACGAGTTTCGAATCTGCGACGCTCTTGGTGTAAGAGAACTCGTCAATGAGAAGCGAAAAGAGAAAATAAAAATAGATATACAGATATATGTATATGTATAATGTATAAAGTGCGCGAGGTTGAACGAGTTTGGGACAGGTGCGAGAGACCCTGACTCGATTTTTCTCCCATTCCCATTTTTTCTTCCCCCTCACGCATCAGCTCATCGTTTCGTCTTCGTCAAATGGATCTCTTGCTCACAACCACGACGTGTAAATTAATTATCTATAAAGAGAGTGAGAGGGTGGAAGTCGGATCACCTTCTTCTTGTTCTTGTTCTTCTTCTTCTTTCTTCTCCACTCTTAAGCGCAATCGCCGCGGTGCTTCTCTCGTTCAAACGTAGGTAAACGCGAGCACGAGAGACGAGAGCCTCGGGCGACAAATTAATGCTGAGAGAGAAAAAAGCAAAACAAATCACGAGGGTGAAAGCAAGACGCACTGAGAGGAAGAAAGATTGCCCGTGATACCGAGCCTTTCGATACGGATACACTTTGTGATTTTATACGAAAATTGATGCCTCTGTATACACGTATTTAGAATAATGTCCGAAACGATAACATTCGCTACTCCATCATTGGCAATCATTTCGCCACAAATTTAGAATCAATTTGCATAATGAATCGATCGATGAGCATACGTACACACGTTCATTTTGTCAATAAATTTTTATCGAATTGAGCACCTTTTACATAAGTAATTATTTCGTTTTTGATGCAGAGATTTCGTATAAAAAATGTGAAGCTGCCATCAGTCCCACGACAATAACCTCCAGATTATTTTAAATCTCAGACCCATTTATAGTGTATCCGATAAACCAATTCTTGGACAATAGATTGTGCTCTTATAGATGTTTAAACGTTGTATATAAATATCGTGCACTTGCACAATAAGGTCTTGAAGAAAACAAGCGCGAGAGCTGCCACCCACTCGCGTTTTCTGTTAACACCCCACAATGTTCGCCTGCTTATGTACCTCTATAACGAGAAGATAATACATTTTCATTATACATATTTTATCGCGTATCATGACTAAAGTTGCACAGATACTATCCAACTGAAAGGAAGAAGAGAAAAAACGTCGTGTCTATTCATTTCCTCGTTCCAATTTTGTTACCTCCTGTGGGAAATTTATATAATACTCCTGGAAATCGTTTATTTCCAGGTTTTTAACATTGTCTGTTTTTTGGTCGAGGAATAAATATATATTAAAAAGACCGTTCCAGAAAAGGATCGACTTAATGAGGCAGAAACTTGGCTCTCTCGGCTGTAATTCGCCAGATGACAACTCTCACGAATGAGGATCGTTCAAACTTCGAATTCCGTTTAAGCAACAAATCTTTCGCAATAATCGGCTATTCCCGAGACAGGTAGCATAGTTAGAATTTATTTTTTTCCGTCTTCGGGCCACGGTAAAATCTCAAATGGCGCATCTGGCTCTAGCAATTAGTTACAGAAAAAATTTTATTGCGACTCTAAAAACCAAAAAAAAAATGTTTACCTTCAGAAGAATAATTGAACATTTTCTAAACTAATTTACTTAAAGCAAGAAAAAAATGGTATCATATCGACTTCAATCAAAAATCAAAATCCCTAATAGAAAGTCATCAAACGCATTAATAATTTCGCGCATACGATCGAT
This sequence comes from Cremastinae sp. B BG-2022a, assembly GCA_030522605.1. Lineage (NCBI taxonomy): Eukaryota > Metazoa > Arthropoda > Insecta > Hymenoptera > Ichneumonidae > Cremastinae sp. B BG-2022a. The sequence continues at coordinate 18,165 of JAPYYX010000600.1, read as the reverse complement.
CGATCTTGAAACTCCACAAATCTCTGTATTTCATATACATATACGTATGTTAAGTGATGTTCTCAGACGCGAAGTTGCGCGCACGATGCGGCCTTTGGGGAGCCTTTTGACCTCATGATCGAACGATTTGCATGTCAATGAGACGAGGAAGAGAGCTGACGAGGGAGGCTGAAATTATTCGGCTCTTCCTCCCGCGATGAATTTTTCCGATTCCTTAGCATTTGTGGATTGCTCTCTGAGGATGTATATTCCATTCACATGCACGTACGGTCGATGGTTTTAGCATTACGTGATAGAGGATTGGTACTTTATTGCACGTATCGGTGTGTATAACATTTTACTTTTGTACATATACGTACGGATATAAAGGAATAACGTACGTGTATACCGCATGAGCGTAAGTTACATCGATTACACGCTATATCGTACCGGTATATAACTACGATTCTATACGCTGGTCCATCATTCACCTCTCTGGCTAATATATTCCTCGGCTATCTCAGCACGTGGGGGATATACCTCTCGAGAGTTCCGAGCCCACCGATATAGCCACAATATAAGCAAATATGTGTGTATCCACCTAATTACCACGCGAACACGAGTTTCTATCCTTCGAGCTCGATGTATCTCTGAGAGTTAGGCTACATTAGACACGGTTTGATTTTTTTACCTCCCAACCAATCTCTCCCGGAGAAAAACGGAAAAGAACCGAGAGGAGTTTTTCTGCCATACGTGACTAGGAGTTATAAATTTTCGTGCTCGGGGTCATTTGACTGGACATGGCTCGAGAGACAGTTTCATTCGATATCCACTCGTATGGCATTATTATTCATCGTGCGACAACCGTGAGAGGAGCGTGAAAATTTTCAAATAATTTGAAATAAAATAAAATCCAATGTGGTATTGCAAATCGTTTTGTTTCTTTAAAAAAATTAGTTAAAGTTGATGACCTCGACGAGCTCTCTTTCCATTTCCCGAGGGGCTCCCTTAAAAAAATAAATACGTTCCCTGTATATAGTTTTTATTTTCTTGCAGAACAAGTAAATAGAGGAATATTTTCTTCCCATTTATACAACCGGATCGTTGTAAACTTAGAATACTCGCACACGAGCTCGCGATGATCGATAGAGCCAATTATAATTCACTAATCGCGGATTGAACCCGCGGCTGAATACTTAACGAGTATTGAGTGGTACGTACGCGAGGCTATACGCAGGCGGGGAAGATGCGCTGTCCACACGCCTGGCAATCCACGTACTAAATTGCACACTTACCTCGGCATACACCCATAATATGAAGATAAAGAAAAGAAGAAGGAAGAAGAGAAGAAGTTCCGCGAGCGGAGGCTTCGAGAGGTAAAATATAAGAGAGGAAGAAAATTCAGCGATCGAGTCCATCTCTCGTTGAAACAAGATACACTCGGCTCTCCCTTTCGTCCCTTTCTTCAGGAAGAATCCAAGATGAACAAGAGTGACGTGGAGTCGAGAGAGGAAGAAGGAATACGTTTCTCTTTATCCGCCGGGGTTCGGTGGCTTCTTTTTACTCTGAGCTCAAGAAGGAGAGAAGCGAGGATGGAAGGCCGAGAAGGAGACGAGTGTGTGCCAATGGAGGGAAAGAAATAAAGAAGGAGTGAGAGAGAGAGAGAGGAGATCGCAGGCGTGCCCGCGATGGTTACGGCAATCACCGCACATGCTTCCATCTGAGCTCCCGAGAACGTGAACAGTACAGAAGAAAAAGAAAAACTATTATTCTCACTGTGTATAATCTCAATGTCTGTGTGTGTCCGCGATTCGCGCGATCTCCCCACTAAGATTTTATTCCTCTTGTGACCGAGCTTCCCTCTGGCTTGTTTTTCTTGTGTTTGTATTCCACTATCTATTATTATGTCCAACGAATGAAATTCTTGTGAATTCACGTCCATGTAGTTGTAAGCGTAAAAGAAAACCCCCAGAGAAGTCGACATAGAATGAAAAATTGCAAGTAATTAAGCTATAACAAATGTGATGAGCAATCGTCAATCGTTTTATGACTTTTATCTGATTTTCACGTCGATTCAAAATTCCTAATAAATTACAGATAGTTCATGATATTAACTTTTAATGGAAAAATATGTCCCATGACGAAACGTCAGATCTTGGAATAAAAATATTTCGTAAAATTAAAGCCAGCATCGTGGGAGAACGAACATCGACCGTCGATGGAAAAGCTCGTGGCGATCGGAGTCGTAAATTTGGTCCGCGATTCTCATTATTCCACGCGGCATGTAAACGCTCGTACGAGCGTATTGTGTATCGGTATAAATTCGCAGCGGTGTAAGCTGGTGAGTTGTGGTAGCGCCGTCGGGCAACGATCCACCTGCCTCGACGACCAGAAAGAGCACGGTTATCAGCGCCCACGCATTCGCCAACATGAACTTCCTATGAACTTGTTACGTACACACACAAAGTTATAACGGGTGTGCGTAATATTGTTAGTACGGATGGCCAATGTCTGAGAGCGTGCAGAATTGCGCACGCATACACTGAAGAAGCGTTCACTGATGTTCGCAAATGTTCACGAATATTTACATTTACGTTTACCATATTACATTCACCATAAAGCCTCAGGAACAGTCTCAAATACGTTTGAAAGCCACCAACACCTGCAACGGATATCTCGGAGTCGGAGTGACGTTCTCGGTATTCTCAAGGGCTGTCAAGAGAGATTGCGCCTCGGGTATGAGACCCTCAATGTACAATGGATCATAGTGGGAGTGCCCTTAATGCCCTTGGCATTAAGGGAAACACGTCACTGTGGTTCGACCATCAATGTCCGTGTATCATAGCATCGCCAGCTCTTGCTTCAGGTGCAGCGTTCAATAGGCGACACACCTGTATTCCACATACGAGAATCAAGCCTCGCCCTGATAACTACTATCGTCTATCAACAGCCGTTACATATGCACCTAATTCTGTAGTGTGTAATGTTCCGATGCTGGTCTGCCTTTTCGATTTACACCCGTGACCCCAAGCCAACTGTCAAAGTGTCATTTGCAACTGCTCTCATCAAGAGAACGACGTTTCTACACGGTTACACCTAGATCGGGTATTACTGCTATTGTTAGATATATCAAGATATGAATAATTGCTCCTCATAATATCATCTATGCCTTATGACGTATGTACTAGATCCACATGCCAATCTGTTCTTGGTCCATTTTTTAAGAATGACCAAAGCAAAAAATAGAACTGCTTTCGCAAATTTTCCGAACCCAGACATTATTCACGCTAATCGACCCCAAAAGCAAAAAGCGGGCTTAAATAAAGGGAATTGTTCAAAATGAATTCACAAGTTTTTTCTCATGGTGAATTTACTTCAGTAGACAGAGATGAACTTTATCGTAATTAATTGATGATGTCATATTATGCGTCTCATTTATTTACGAATTATTTACTTCCTCCTCTTGCGTCCTGTAGGAATTCGAACGAATAATTTTTACGCATCATATATCGGTGCATCTAGACTTTGCGACCCCAGACAGGGACCCTTTGTCTATTCGTAAGGCTCCGCACATTCAACAAGATCAAAAAGAGTAACATGATATAAAGCCAGAAGCTTGTTTTGAGGACGTCATCTGACCTAGATAAACGTTTGACGAACGTTAGTTCTCGTACATTACATACGGTCGAAGGGACCCGACCGGACAGTTGCACAAGTGTGCAAAACATATATGAAGCGAAATAGATATGTATGCCTGTTCTAATGGAATAACGCAATAACATGTATAGAAGAGGATAGCGTGTCTAGTAAAATAGGAAGGCAGAAAAGACGCACACGTCGAAGTTAAGCCACAGCGAGGAAGCTGCGGGTACGAACGCGTACTCAAGAATACTTCCTAGACGCACGCAACGCGTGTTTTCCGAGCTTCGAATCTGCGCGCGCATATGTATCCTGCGGGAAGAGAGTTATTCCGTGCATGGAGTACGGCAACTCCGCTGACACGTTCCACGAGTATTTATGGAATTGCCGGAGACTGAATGCACGTATTTGATAGCCGCTCGTGTGATAGTCTCGAATATACAGCAAACGCGAGCTCGTTGATGTTCGATGTCTACCGAAGCCGAGAGAGCTCTGAACGTGCACGTGGAAACTCAAACTTTATTTGAATTGATAGATCTTGAGACAGAATACTCTTTTAGTCGGTTTCGACTAATCTCTTTTCCTGGTGAAACTGGAGTCTATCGGCGGTCAGGGTGCTTTTTTAATTTGTATATGTCGAGACAGGAAATATCGATTTTGATAGTTCCATTACTCGAGCTGGGTTAGATTTTCGCGCAATCGCCAGAACCATTAAATCCAAAAATACTAGACGATAAATAAAGTTGAAATAAGAGGTTACTAGAATTCTGGCAAATTTTCCACACCGTCACATTTTTGTAAAAATCCGTGCAAAGACGAGAAACTGGCCAGATAGTGTGTATTCTTATATTATTTGCCAATTTCTATATTAAGGTGATGCTTAACGAGAGTCACAATATTCTTTGATGGAAGAAGAACAACGTGGTTCTTTCTTTCTTCGAAAATTGTATCTTTCCAAAGAAAAGTGATCAACACAATTTTGACCGACTGAACCATTTCAATATCACCTAAAAAAAATTCCGTTGACTGTTAATATTACTAGATCATTGTACTGAGACACTCCAATTAGAAATAAAGTTTGGAGGATCGAAAATTATGCAAGTACCTAAAATGTCATTTGGCATATTCGATCTTATTCTATGATCTGGCTCCCAACGCTCGCTCTTTTGCAAGTTACGAGCACATGTCGACGGATTTACAAAATACTTTACCAACTTAGATCGAACGAGAACTCTCTCTCCTAGAGTCACTAATACAACCTCTTATCACATTCCCACCTGCTGCACCAGTATCCTTTTGCTATATCCTCTTTATACTCCTGGCAATCCCTTTCTCAGACTGTCATTTCTGCCACCTCACTCGGAACATTCAAAAGACTATTGTGGACGTTCATGTTGACAGGGACTCTCCAGGTTGACTAATCTCCGCACTACCTGTTATAACGCATATTCTGATCTGCACTGCGCCATCTTTATATTACGGATTAGTGCACTACGTACTACTCTTGTCAACTCACGTAATATGCCACTGTTCGACTACTGCTGTCTAATCTTTACGGGCATCACTCAATCTGAGGAGCTCCGACTACAGCGCGATCAAATTGCTTGCGTTCGCTTCATATTTAATATTAAAAAATGCATCCATATCACCCCTTACTTCCAACGCTTATGCTAGCTCAAAAAACGTCACCGGCGCCTCTATTTTCTGGGTGTTCTCACTATCCGTGCTTTACACGATGGCATTCCATCTTCATTCGCTCATCAGCTTGTTCTTTGTTCCGTTATTCGCGACCGGCCTGAACTACTGAGAGAGGAACAGTCCATCTATGACCTGGAGGTCCCCAAACCTAATACGACCAGCTACCAACGATCCACACATAACTGCCACTCCACTGTGGAACTCCTTGACGGTGTCGGTACGTCGTAAAGAAACATCAAAAAAATTGGGGCGTTGAAAAATGCATCACAACTCACCTTATTGCCGACTGTAATCAAGGCGTTACCGATTCTTCACAATACTTTAAAAAAAATGTTTTTTCTGCTTCATCAATTAGCTCAATTCTCACATTATCTATGTCATTTGTCATTGTAATTCTATTCAACTTAATTTCATTTAATTCAATTCAGTTTAATTGTAAGCTTATAATTATAATAGAGTCGAGTCTCTCTTGTGGCAACCCATTTGGACTCTGGCTACAGGCAACTTCTCCTTCATCCCCACCTTTGATACCCCGCTGAAGCCCCATCGATGGTACATAGAATGACGCATGCGTCAAACAGTCGTGGCATGGATCAGAGTAGGGATGAAAAGTTGCATTTAAGCAGAACTAAAAGTTGCCGTAAACGAGAAGTTGCCCGTAGCGATGTTGCCACAAGAGAGAATCGACTGTAATTATGTCATACACTCACGCTTCATAGTCAAGGAAAACTTTTGTCCTGGTATAATAAATGGTTATCTATCTATTTTTTCTGCACACAATCTATTCCACATACCAATTTTGGGAAAATTAACTGGCGCTCAACATTTTTTTTAATAAGTATTGCTAAAAAGTCCTAACAGCCGACGGACCCTGGCCGTGGAAGGTGAAGGGGAAATTTTCTTTTGAAAAATACAACCCTGCCCCAATGTAATGTCATCATCGTCACTGTCGCCTCCAACCCTGAAACTTTTACCTACCTTTTCGTATAAAATGGACATTATCATAAACTTATCTAAATATGTAAGAAAGAGGGTGCAGTGCGGGATATTATGCATGATGAACTATAAATCCACGTGTCATTACGTTTTAAATATAGTTGTCTCTCTGTAAGAAAAAGTGCCCTTATAGAGAAAGCCTAAAAGAGGAACTTCTCTATCCCTACTTACAGCCCTGTGCGAACCAATTAGTTATTAGTGACGACACAAGACACAGTCGACGTGTGGTTAAAATTATGGAGGGAAGTTTGTCTTATCAAGAGTTTTCATTCCGACCGGTTTCTCTTGTAAAAAAGCGACTGTTGCACTAAACAACAAATTTTCCTAAAATTTTCTAAATCGATATACAACACCGCAAAATTAATTCCACTTCAAATATTTGCTAATTCTTTACGATGACGTTTTTCCGTCATTTTTTAAATTATATAATTTCTTTAAAAAATGTATTAAAAAAATCATTCATAAAACTATCGTTCTGCAATAAAAATGAGGTTAGAAGAAAAATGATCGAGGATAATAATGACTCGGACAAAACTCCACGCGACTACTCTTTGCAGGGAAGATTAAAAAAATAATAATAATAATTGCTTCTCGATGTTGCGGGAGCCTTCGAGAGGGATACGGTATAAATGTTAGAGTGAAGAAGTAAGACAAGAGACGGACAAAAAGACAGGAGAGAAGGAAAGAAAATGCGAGAGACTCGTAAATCGGCGTGTCGGAGGCGCACTTTGCTGCGGTGTGAATTCAGTCTTGAAATTACGATCTCGTCTTCGGTACGTGCGAGCATACATGTGCGTTTCTTATTTTTCCCTCGCTCGACCCTATTCCTTGCAATACCTCGGTATATTTGCATATACGCTTTCTCGACGGTAGCCCTGAAATGGGAGAACGAGAGGCAGATAGAAAGAGGGAGAGAGACGCACATACAAAAGAGACGAACGATCCTTCTCGTATATCATCTTCCCTGAATTCGTGACTTATAGTTCCACGTGATTCCACGCACGACTCGAAATCCCGGAGGATCTCCGAGCGCGAGTGATGAATAAGTACAAGAGCGAAATTATTAATCGATGAATAATAAAAAAAAGGAAATAAGGAATTCTTTGCGGAAAATGAGACAGAAAGTACTGAGGAGATCGAAGCGGCGATAAGTGGTAAACGGTGAAGGGTTTTTGTACAGCCGCGAGAATAAATCGTCTACTGGATCAGGTTGTAACTCTTGCAAGACGAATGTGAGCGAAAGCAATGTCCGCCTCTTTCGAAACGCTGCGATATAATAAGAGTGAGATGGTCGGTTCGAAATTTAGCTGTGTACAGTGGCGAATATAGAGAAAGTGTCATATTTGTTTATGCAAAGAAGGGAGAAGGATTGTTGTTGAATCTCGATGAATCGGCCATATTTAAGCAAGCGTCTGCGTTCGTAAGGATAGCTGTATTCATTCATCTATGTGTGTGCGTTGAAGTGTGCAGAAGAATTGCCGCTGGAACCTGGTGGCGAGAAACTCGCCTCTGATTTATGTCCGCGGACGTCTTTATTACATTGTCTGCTGGCTCTCCTTCGCGAAGAAATTCCTCTCCAGGTAACTTACGGATCCTCTCGTGCACTTTGTTTTCTCGCGGAGCGGATGTGCGAAAAGCAGGAAAAAAATTCATGAAATAATTACGGATACGGGGACGGAAACTCTCGGAAAAAAAAGGATCCAAAATTACTCTCTTCGACGAAAAACATCAAGGAGGATTAAAATATCGAGAAGACATGTCTGTGCCGCATCATCTTGCTGATAAAGATAACACTTTTCCTCCTTCATTATTATTATTATATACGAAACATACTTATGGTAAATTCATTTAGATTAAATCACTTAATTCTCCCTATCATTGGAGGCTCATCCGTCGATTGGTTCTCGTCGTCTCTCGTCGTCCCCGTCATGATTGTCCTGGTCGAAAAATTGCACGCTTCGAGTGAGATCAAAGCGCGATGAGAATTGGAGCGATCGGAAGGATAGAAATGCTGAGAGAAAGAGAGAGAAAAGAGTTAGCCGGGAAGAGTGAAGTGATCTCGCTATGTATAAGAAAACGCCCGAGGATCCCGACAAATAATAAAGAGAGTCGAAGACGTCTCATTAGGGCGTGAGATAAGGCTGATTCGTGGCCCGGGGCCGCTGACAGCCGCCGATCGCTTCTTCTTCTCCTGCTTCCTCTTTCTCCTCACCTCTTATATTCCTCCATCCACCTCGCCTCCTTCATATATTTTTCCTTTTATCATTATTTCTCTTCTCTCTTTCTTCGCGGGCTCGTGCGAGGCTCGTTTACCTCGTCTCGATTCCTGTCTATTCCACCGAACTCTTCCTACGTTACGTCCACTCGCTGATGACGTTCCCAAGAATTACGCATCACGAGAATTACACCGCATAATTCGAGCATCGAGCTCGCCCGATATCCGGTACGTTTTTCTTTGCTTCTTATAGTTTCGCATACATTGTATCTCTGTATACATAAATTTGACGTTGTGTTCGTGCACAAAAATAAGTGAACGGTAGCTCGCACTCTATTTAGCCCGAAGGAAACGTGCCACACGAGGCTTCCTCTTCCCTCTCGAGTAATTCTTACCGACTCCGGTCTTGAAATGTGCGCATCCGCGAGTCCACATTATTGGGACGAGAACAACGGGGATACAGCATTTTTGGGAATTATTCAAATTATTCGAGACCTCGAGCGTCAAGTCAAACACAGCTGGCAAACACTTCTTTCACCTAAATTTAAAATGAACAAAAACATCAATCATTCAATCATCGTTTGAAATGAATGAATCGTAAAAAGTTTTTTTTTTGTTATTTATTTCTGTATGTCGATGTGTAATTTTTTACGCGGTTCTATGATATATTTATTTTTATGCTGAGAAAGATGCAACGAGACCAAAGGTCATTGAATTACAGCATCGCTCGTTAGCGTTTTTTTTCTTTCATTCCAACAATTTATTAATCGAGATAGAGAAGGAATAAATAATTTTACGGCGTTGACATACGAGGTCTTATCTGTGAATTATTATCATCTCTCATTGCGCCGTCTCTCTGGATTATTTCAATTTTAGGTAGACGTACACGTATGTGTGCTTACGTAGATAATAAATGTACATAAATGTTTTATACGGTCATATATTTGTTTGGTAATATTATCAGTCTCGTATAGGTATCTCTAAAAGAGTCTGACAGTACGAAATCGCGTCTCCGGGATGCAATAAAGTTGCTGGGATATTAATGGACTCGTCTCTCCTCTTTACGCTCAGAGCGTCACTCTGTTTGTTATAAAATTCGCTCGTGAGTATACACTCGAGCCGCGCGCTTCGCTTTTATATATTTTCAGCGTACATTGTTGTAAAGTGGAAAGTTAATCAGGGTCTCGTCGTACGTCCACCGCCTTGTTATTAATATGTAATTGAATGTTGCGATTCATTACCCGAAGATTATACTTCAACGTCGGCGACCCTCCGCTCTCTTCTTGTCCTCTGTCAGTTTTTAAAGCTCCCTTCACACCCGGAACGACAATCGAAAAGAAGTTGTTTCTCGGAAAATTAGCGATAACGATAAAAAATAAGTAATTTGCGTTTAGCAATCGGCACTCTCCGTGCGCATAAAAATTCAGATAATCTATATGAGTCATGAGCCGAGCAAGAAAAAAAAACCCGAGTTCCCGTCACCGCGGAGTGAAATTCTTAAGTTTTTTTTTCTCCAGCGTTTGGTTTATGCTTCCATGGCAAAAGCGTCTGCAGCATTCCCACGAGCTGTCACCGTAGCGTGGCGAGGGGAGAGAGCCACCGAGAAGACTCGCGACCAGTGGATCGTACGACTCTTTTAAAAACCTTTCGCCATTACGGTGTACGCGAGATGGTGAGATCATTACAGAATTTGCACTAAAAGAGGCATATTGGAAAATGAAGTATAAATGAAAATGATAAAGTAAAGGATAAAAAGATACTGGAGGGAATGAGAGGATGAAAAAATGGAAGGAAACGAGCACGAGATCTTTTACAGTCTTGTAATCGTCGCTGACTTGGAAATCGTGTGCGAACCGAACGAGAGATCGTTCAATTACCTGGTCACGTCAGATTGCATCCTTAAAACCGATAAACTCGATAGTTGAGAGCGTCTGTCGCGAGAGCCAAGCCGGGCCCACCGCCTCGCCTTTCTCCAATGTCTCCTCTACGTTTTATTTATATATCCGCGCGTCTGTGTGCGTCCGTACGTGTCAGCAATTGGCAAGAATCATGCAAGCATTTATTATACGTAGTTGCCTGATAAATAGTTATTATATCTCTCAGATATCCATATACGCGTCCACGTGATACGAGTTTTCCGGAGTTGCAACCTCCAGCCACAAAAAATCCTGGCTGTATCGCGCCAATTGATTTTCTGATCCCAGCAGTTTTAGCCGTGCAACATTTCTCGGTATATCTCGGTGACTCTCGACTCTTGCCCATTTCATATTGCGAATTAAAGTGCTTTGCTCCGATCGGGATAAAGATTCGATCGCTGATCAATTCATGATCAAATATTTCAATCAGTTCGTAATTCAGAAAATTACGAAAATACACATCAACGAAAAGGCGATAAAAAATTAATAAAGTTCACGATAGAATTTTCTTTGACGTATCTACGCTTGAAAAAATTTAATTTGTGTGAATGAGGTTTAAAGTCTGGTGCAATGTCGGGCGTACCGAAGAAGGAGCCGCAGGAGTTGATGCGCGAGCGAGCGGGGGTTCCAGGACTGCAAAGATGCACCGATGCACCTCGCTCGAACGTTTCAATGAATATTCATGAATTTTTCAATGCACTCCCTCAATACTTGGAAGGAGAGATGAGGTGAAGCGACACCAACACAGAGAGAACGGAGATAGATGAGATAGTACATAAATAAAGATCTCATACGTGAATACGAGTTTAATATTAAAATCAACGATCCGCTACTCGACTCCTGTGAAGAGATTCAACGCTTTTCACTGACGTGAAAAATCACATAAATACATAAATGTAATGTATTCCCATAAATAGGAGTAAAATTATTTTTCATCATGCACATGACTTCGCGGATTCCGAGAGTTCAAACCTGGAGGTGCGGTACGTTGCACCCAATTTGTCACACATATAATTTTTTTTTCTTCATATGAAAGAGCACTCCGCACCAGAGTTCCAATCGCCGGATAGGAAGTGAAAAAGGATGCAAGGCCGATTAACGATTTGTGATGAACCTTTTTTCCTTTGTTATTCCCGTTTTTTTAATCGCTCTCTGAGAGAGAAGTGCCACAAGGCAATTATGCAACACCGAGGCGTTATAATTGCGTCGAGTACTCGAGGGAGAGAATAAGGGATTCTCTTCGCAACGTGCACGCCTCATAGCATAATCCACACTGGGCGCAAGGTCGCTATTAAAGTCCTCTTTCGCATACTCACGAGCTTTTATAACGAGACGTCCTGCACGCCTAACGAGACACGACTTTATTACCGCGGCCCTCTCCCCGCCTGCTACGACTTATATCTTTACGAAGCGACGTTCAAGAAAATTAAAACTTCTTTTTTTCGATTTTCAGCTCAAATGAGGTCCCGAAAAAATCGATCGACACTTGTAATGAAAACGATGAATTGGAAATTGAGGTAAGATTATCTTCATTTTATAAAATCTAAGATAAAAACAAAATTCGATCGTTCGATTTTAACCACTTCAATCAAAAAATGGAAGTGGTTAAAATCGAACGATCGAATTTTTCGAACCACTTTAATTTTTTGATTGAAGTGGTTGGTCAAATATTCACCAGTCAAATGACAGTCCACATATGCAAAATTTTCAAAATAGTTATTTTTTACTTTTTTTGATCACAGGAAAAATATAGCAGTGGCTATAGTTTGAAATATTTAGCTAAGAGTTACTGTGAAAAAATTATAAGGAGACTAATATTTAAAATGATTGATTGTCAATTGACTTGGTCGTCATCAGTTAATTTCATTCATAGCGTCGACAGTTGCTAGAGATTTTCACGTTTTTCTGCATTAAAACGCATTTTTTCAAACTATAGTGCGTTAACGTGCATTTTAAACGCTAATGGAATCATTGATATTTAGTTAAAAAGATAATCGAAAAATTTTATACTATCATCGAGCCATAAGACGTTGCACAAAATTTTCACTTATTTCAACATCAAATTTTTCTAAAAATCAGTCGATACGATACATTTTCTTCTTGTTAAAAATATATCCAATTTGATCTAAATTAAAACATATTTTAAGTTTCACCGATGTACGATCAATCACCTTAAGCAACTTGAACTATTATTATTATACCGCGTTTTCATTAACAGGACCTTTGCATACTAATTCACTCATGTATACATTTTTACAAATACTTAGTTTTAATCATTTATTGTCTTGGTCCTTCAACTCAATTCAAGTTCAAATCTATTTTTCCAGAGTACACAGTTTCCAATTTAATTGATATTTTTAAGATCGAATTGAAGTTTTTGGCTGATTTAGTGAATTTCTCTCCATACTCAGTTAATGACAATTTATTATTAGGCTAAAAACAGTGCTCACGAACGACTTGTCGAGGTCACACTCGAGAAAAGGGCACGATATCAAGGAGAGAAGGGTCTCACGTGAGGAAAAAAATTTGAAAAAAACGGAGCGGGGCGGGAAAGGAGGAAGGGTAGAGAGAGTACATTTACGCTGGCTCTTTCCTGCGAATGTCTCTTCTTACAATCTTATCGTTCTGAATGTCCTGTGCTCTCCTGGTGCTTTCTTATCGTTAACTGTCGTACGGTACAAGTACCGATTCCTTTTGCTCTTCCGCTTTTTCAATGCGCCCACTACCGGCTCGTTTACGCGCCGCAATCTTGACAACGCCAGTGTTCAGGACGACACTTCTTTCTCACAGCAATGATAATATTTAATTCCTCTGACCGAAAAAAACGAAGTCGAGGCAGAGTCGAAAAATTCCTAAGACTGCCATACAACAATTAAAAAAGGAGAAGATCCATTTTTCAACTCAATCAAAAAATATTAATATTCAGTCAAAATATTCAATATGTCTAACAAAAGAATTCGAAATTAATCCTAAAATTCAACAAAATCCTCAAACTGTTAAAAAATTCAAATTTCTACATAAATTTAAAAAATTACAAAGCACCGCTATTATATCAGTCTAAAATATTTAAGATCCTGGATTAAAATTATTTCCTCCGTTAAGAAATATTTTACTGATTAAATAATTACAAACTAAAAATAATGATTTTTTTAATTTTCTGAAATTTGTATCATCGTGACATGTTCAAAATGTTTTTTCGCGGCAATATCATACGGATAGCTCGGTTCGCTCCTTTGCTGCTGGTATAAGCCACGCGATATCGTCGTCAAACGAGGTACAGCCGGGCCAAAGATACCAGCTCGAAGGTCTAACACGACTTTGGCTTTCCACGCGCGCGATGGAACACACGAGCTCTCCGGGAAGATACTCTTCGTTTACGGGGCATGAGAGAGCCCGCTCTCGAAGTGAATAAGAGGAAGAGGTGAAGGAAGGAACGACGACGACGACGATGAAGAAGAAGAGGAGGAGGTGCGTGTCCTCGCCGACACGGCTTGCCCATTAGGTGGACCCCGAGCTCCATCAGATTAGATTCTGTTTCACGCTCCATTCTGTTTCGTATAAACTATGCTATTCTCCGCAATACTCGCTCTATCTTCGTTGCACTCTCTTCATTTTTAAGCTGTTGCGAACTTTCATCTCAAAAACAGAATGTTCAAATATAATGTAGGAAAAACGAAATAGATACAGTTTTTTCTCATTTTTCGATCAAAACTTCCGAAAAAAATTGAGCAACAATTTTTTTCTTGAAATGTTTTTTATGATAAGAAACTGTTGAAAATACCGAAGTGTGTGAGATCATCCAACTTGAAAGGAAATAAATTGATTCGTTCCTTTCATTTTGTGGTAAAATTCCTAATAAATAACTTATTTGAAATTTTTAGCGCAACGCTTTTTTATGAGAAAATTTTTAGAAATTCTGTAGGAAAACATTTCTAGAAACTTCGTTCAGAAAATTTTTTTGAATATGATAATCTTTACATTCTTGGAGTGCCTGTACAGGAACCTTATTATTTAAAATGCATTCTAATGATGTCTGTGTAGACACCATTAGAGTTTCCAAACCCAAGTCTAATACTTATACATTTCTGTTTTGAAAATAAAAATAGGGGGAAAAATTCTCAGCATTTGAGTGCCATTTCGTTTATTCAATTACCATTAAAATTGAATTGGGTTTTTTTCTCGATGAAGTATTTTTGCGATCGGAAAGGATCTTTGAAATTCTACAGCATGTGGAAACAGCGAAGTATGGCTGGTGGTGGCATCACGTTGGATGAGGGGGGAGGCGAGAAAGAAAAAGCGAAGTTGCACGCGAGGCTGCCGGTGACCACTTGTCGGTTCGCTATCTCCCTGCGGCTCTCCTCGCCACCCATGCTCGCCACACGGTTTCTTCCCTCATTCAGCAAAGGTCAGACCCTTGGTACAAAAGGAGGAAATTTTTCAGGCCAGTGTCATTTTGTCGCGATGAGTATCGAAACCTCGACGACAATTATTTCGAACTTCCGTTCGAAACCCAATTACGCTCAATACTATTATAATGTTTACACATTCATGTCATTTTCATGGTTTATTTCACGCGAAGTTTTTCACGTTCAATTTTTTCGTGCTTCGATTTATTGTTTACGGAATCATTTTTTTAAAGATTTTAATAAAATTCACAAAAAATTGATCAAAATATCAATCTTTGCTCAGCAATAAAATTTTATGGAATCTCCCAATAATAAGACCCAATTACATTCATTAATTTTTTTACAGTTTCTTAAGAGGTTGATAATATTTGTACAAAAAGGTAAATTTCAATTTTACGCCCTCAAAAATGATTTTGAATATTCGTCTGAGATTCAATTACACTTGTTATTTCGATATATTAAAACTTTTGTCACATTCACGTTCCAATGTAATTTTTCTCAAATAAATTGATAATATAGAAAAAAGGACATAAACGTCAATCTTACGTATTCTTATCGGTTTACACATTGTCATTTTTCTATAAATTTACAGCAGTCACGTAGGTATAATTTTCTGTGTACCTTAGAATCCCTCGTAGCTCAAGAGATAATGCGTTAATAATATACCATATAAATCGTCCTATCAGACGAATAAGTCACGAGGAATGTTCTTTCGTCGCATGGAACTCTCGTTTGCGGAAGTTGTTTCAAATTGTTAGGCAAGACTGCGCCGGGAGATCGCCAAGATTGCGTATTTTATATGCGTATGGAGCTTATATACAGCGTGTATTCGCGTGTACGGGGCATTCCAGTCTGATTTGACAAAAATATTGCCTCATTAAATTCATATCTCTTCAGCATTCCCCAGCCGCAATAAAATTACAAAAAAAGATCAACCTCGAAACCTCTAAAAAAAACAAAAAATTGATCAGAGACTAAAAAATAATTCCAAAAATCGTTTTTCCGCGTGAAACATCTCGTAGGCAGAGATTGAACACAAATGTATTGTAAAAGTGAGAAAAGTTGAGGACACGAGGAAATGGGTGTTCCTCGGGACTGGATAGCGATGCTCGCATCGCACACTCGGACATCCAGCATTGTGAACACCCTCATCGAAGGAGCGAGCAGAGAAAAAAGGTCCTGTAGGTAAAGAGGAGAGTCATTTCATGTCGTGTCGCTCGGTCATTACCGTAACCAGTTATCACACGGTGTATGAGAGCGTTAACGCTTATCACGTGAGAGAGCCAACACCTCGTTCTCTGTTAAGAGAGAGAGAGAGAGAAAAAAAGATTGTGAAGCTCGTCTCTCTGCGCTCTCTCCCCCCCGAGGCTGGCTCGCGAGTACGAAAGGCGAAGGAAAAAGTTGCGCATCGCGAAAAGAAAAGAAAAACAGATACGGTCTGAATCTTCCGAGAGGCTTCGAAGCTTTCTGGAAACAGTTAAATAGCCACGCGATATACGAGCATGCATGCTAGTAGCTACATGCAAGAAAATCGTTTTCAGACCTCGTCGAACATCTTTTCCTCCTGTTCGTGGTTTTTTAAAATCAATCTTATCGATATCGATCGATTTTTTTTCCAATTAACACAGGAAAAGTTTCGGAAAACGTATAAAATCAAAAGGGATATTGAAATGAAAGATTTGAAAAATAAAATTTGAATAAACAAATGTTTTCATTTGGAAAAACTATTTTGCCAATTTAACTAAAAAAATGTAGTTAAGTAAGATTTTTTATAAACGGGTACAGGAGTTTTTAACAGATTCGCAACCCTGGCGCTCTTCCTTTTCATCATTAAAATCTCATCGGGCAGGAACTTTCTTCTTTCCAATCTCGGAAACTCGACGGTAGGATCGCGTCCCGGAGTTTCCTCCTTGTACTTGAAATCCCATTGAGAAGTTAAAAAAAATCCGCACTCGCCCCTCTGTCTCGATTCCCCCTTTCAGCGAGGAAAACTTTTGCCAGCTCTGTACAATATTTATTTAGCAGCGCGAAGAAAAAAGCTTTCTCTCAATCCTGGATAATTCGAAGTCGCGAAACTCGAAATCCAATCGCCGCTCTCCTCGATCGACGATCGAGAGCACAGAGAGGAAACTAACGTGCGTCTAATCTACAATCCTAGCCAATCTATGTGTTCGTTTAAAACGTACGTAGAGGGAGATGAAAAGAGGACCGGGTAAGGAGACGAGGATTGCTGACTACCTCAGAGGTATTTGATATTGACTTCTCGTGGTAGAGCCGCAGCTTTGAACTCTCCTCTTCTCTCTCAAAGACCATGTTATTTCATCCCTCCTCTTGGAGCCTGTATGACCATCCTTAACCCCCTTTATAGCGAATCCTCTTACCCCCTCTGGGCTTCCTCATCATTCAAAGGTTCCTCCCTTCTGCGTTTAATTAAAAAGCTCCTCTCCATTCGGTTCTCCGACGAATACAATGTAAATGTTTCTACAAAACAACAACACTTTGCACGTTAAACATTTCTGTGTTTGACAACTGTTGTTTTTAATTTCTTAAAGCACGTCGATTTCTTATCTCTTGGTTTTTTTGTCTTCTCGACTCTGAGACAGGAAATATGGATTTTGACCTTTCGAATATTCGAATTAAATAGGTATTAGTGTGATCATAAAAATCTGGAGATATTGAAATAAAACGTTGCTACGATTCTGACGAATCTTCCCCCGCTGTCAAAATTTGTCAAACTTTGTGGGAGGACGAGAGACTGGTCAGAGAATCTACGCACCTCGAACTGAGCGTTATTATGTATTGTTTGCGGATAGCATATTGTGAGAAAATGTTAAGTGCAGTGAAATTACTGAGACGCGTAAATTGTGAATAAAGCTTGGACTATCAAATAAGTTGTAAGTACCGAACTCTTGTTTGACATATTCGATCTTATTCTCCTATATTTTGTGACTTGGTCCTCCAGTGGAACTCACTATATCTCCTGCTCTTATCCCCTTGAATTTATTTTATCCCTTGCTAATTTCGTGAAAAATTTACTTGGTTAACTATAACAATTATTTATTCAACAAAGAGCCCCGCCAACCGACAGACCGCGATCGCGGCAAGTGAAGGGAAAAAAATATTCTTTTAAGGTGGTTTTGTCTCGTTTATTCGTTTTCTTAGGAATTCGTTGAAATTTTGCACAAATGTTCTTTTATATGATCAGCAAACGGGTACGAAATTTTAAGATGTTTCACCGCGTAGATGTCGAGATATTTATTGTTAAAAATCACGATTTTTAGTTCTCTACCATAAGAGCACGTGTTAAATTTGCGAT
>JAPYYX010000599.1:0-48523 GCA_030522605.1 Cremastinae sp. B BG-2022a | reverse complement strand
CTAGATTTCGTAGGTCCCGGATTTCTCTCTCAAAATCGAATAATTAATCTTGAAAAAATTACAGTATATTCCTTTCGATCCCAAGAATTTGCCTCTGGTTCGAATTTTCATGAGAATTCACTTATTGATTTATAATGAAATAAACAAAGGTCGGAACACGGCTTTCTTGCAGAAGACGCACCCGTTGTTTGTTTATTTTTTTATTAATTAATACGTGAATTCTCATGAAAATTCAGACCCGAGGCAAATTCTTGGGATCGAAACGAATATACTTCAATTTTCTCAAGTCTAATTATTCGATTTTGCGAGAGAAATCCGGGACCTACGAAATCTGGGTGGAGAGAAATCCGGGACCTACGAAATCTGGGTGGTCACGTGGTTGTGATTGCTCTTATGCAATGAAAACAGTACAAGTTCCATTTTTTTCAATTCCTCGTTGATTGCATTCTACATTTATGGATGAAAATGTAAATGTATGCTCTTGATGGACACCTGCTAACCCATTGTTGCAAAATAAAAAATTCATGTGTTGTTCGTAATTCGAGTGAAATTCGCGAAAACTTATTCTGAGCACGTTTGAAATTAGGGATTTGAAATCCTCTCTGTTGCTTAATCCCGAGGTCACGGTTATTTCCCTAATTGGAGGAAGAAATTGCGCGGGATCTCGAGGATGCCTCGGGATCTAAATTTTTTTTTTCCTCGTGGAAGTAAAAATGTAGGAGGAAGAAGCCTGTAAATTATTATCAGAAATCGTAGAGGGTCCTGACCTGATTAATTATCCCGAGGGCCCTCGAGCCATCTCGAAAGTCCTCCGCGGTGGCCAATAACAATTAAAATAGTGAGAAGAGGAATGGCGGGAAGTCGTTATCATGAATTTTTATCGATGTATCGAGGGTCTCGAAAGAGATAACGAAAAAAGAAAAAAAAAGGGAAGGAAGAAAGGAAAAATATTCCAGCAAAGAAAACGAAGACGATTTTCGCGATGAAAAATGGACTTGTCGATACGTCAACCCACTTTTCTTGATTACGAAAACAAATGGGAAAGTCAGTCCGAAGGAAAGAGGAAAGAAAAAAGTAATGCACGGGCGCGCTTTAATTTTTCAGACTCACCATGCCGCCCCCGGCGTCGGCGAACTTGCAAGGCAAATTGGCAATTCCACCAGTCTGGGCTGTGACCTCCTTGACCGGTCCGGTCAAATCGACATCCTCGATACCCTCGTCCTCTCGATATTTTGCCTCAACCGTGTTCCCCGAGCTATTCTCGAGCTCCCGTTTGGCTAGGCTCTCTAAAAAGGTCAAGAAGTTGTTTTTTTTTTTTTTTCATTCCTCATATGAAAATTATTTATTTAGAGACTGACTATTTTTTTGCTTGAATATTATTTTCATGATAATTTTTATTTAATTGAATGTCATAGATTTATCTGTCTAGAAAAAAAAAGAAAAAAAAAACTTAAAGTTGACATTTTATGCACACTTCACTTATTTACTACCTGCTATGTAGTTTATATTATACTATAAAAAATTTATTAAGAATTATGCAACATATGCCATGTATTATAGTATGGAATGCATTATACAATATATTTTTGAAAATTGTTTTAGTTTTCATTTCTGACATTCCACAGAAGGCACTCTCTCTCCTTCTCTCGCAAAAGCTTGCATAAATTTGGCATGTCAACGTAATTGAACGAATTAAGGGATAATGGAAGCCCCGGGATAAAGCCGGAGCGAGCCTCTGGTGCGTGCAGCTTGCAAATTCAGCCTCTGAATTTGGGAAGCAACGCGTGTGTATCCTGCACGGACAAAGGGGAACGTTCCATCAAACGCGCCTTCCGAATCGTCCCCTTGATAAGTCCCACGACATCACGGATTATCTTCTACGGTGCATGTTTCAACGCTCACGGGGACTCGTGTAAGCTCTTCTCGATTCGACGATCGTTAAATTTCATCGTTTTACGAGAGTTTTAAGGACAAAGCGTTTTTACTCTTTTAGTACTATTATAATCGCGGTGCATGAAAAGGTAAATTGAACGTATCTTGAGAAGTTAGTAAGAGTACTAATTTTACTTATTTTACTAAGTTTTATAGTAAATATGAATATCATTTACTGATTTTACTAATTTTAATGGACAACTCACCTTGGAAAGTAAAGTTACAAAAATTGCTTGTTGTGCTAACTTTACTAATCGTTATAGCAAATGCGAGGACTATTCATTAATTTTAGCAATCCTTATTAAACTAATCATTACACTAATTCTACTGGTTTTATAATAAATATGAATATCATTTACTAATTTTACTTGTCTGGATCTAACATTTTTTTTTGAATGTTAAAATAGTCGAATTTCATATCGTGCTAATTTTACTAATTCTTACAGTAAATGTGAATACGATTTACTAATTTTACTAATTCTACTATTTTAGCATTCCTACAGTAATTTATTCCATAAATTTCGGAATTTAAGTGAGACAATTTTTATCCTCAGCAGGATTTTAGTTGAAAACCCGACTTATTAAAATATGAAAGTCTTGTTAGCGGAAGCACTGTGTTTTGGAAAGGCTGTGTTGTAGAAGGCTCGAGTGATCGAGGTCGTTCCCCGATGTACTCAACGTCAATCTTACGTCCGCGAGTAAAACACTTAATTCTAGTTGGCCGAGCGAACGAAACGTTCTCAGGCACTGTCTTTCAGCTCTGGCTCACTCTTTTGCAGGGCCGACTGCTAATTTCCGCTTATCGTGTTCCCGGCCAGCGTTCACCTCGGTTCAACCGGGGAGGAAAGCGCGCTCCAAGCGTACACCCGCCGAACTTTGCTCTCTCGTTAAGCACGCTTGCCAAACTCGTCCAAGCTCCGGGCTTTTGTCTCTCTCATCGCGTTTCTCTCTTTTCAACCCCTAATCCGATTTTCATGTATTTTTACTTATCGCGCAAATAAAAAGGAAACGCGTTTTCGAGTGAGAGAAATCCGGTAAACAATAAGAAAATAAATGTTTAGGTGAAAATCTATATAATCGCGTTAAAATTTTATTTTAGTTTGATTTTATCGAGATGTACAAAACTTTTCTGAATCTTTAGTAAGAAATCTAGTTCGAAAATTAAAAAGGCCATATTTTTTGTTACGAGAAATTGCTGAATTCAGAATCCATATTTCTAAAGTTTTATTTTGAACTGATTTTATTTTATTAATGTGTGATTTTTTATAGGTTTTTGTGAGACATTGGGAATAAGAATGAATTGTTCGATCACTTCGAAAATAGCAGCACTCTAACAATTATCGAAGGAAATGAGAAAGACTAAAATACATGAGCAATTTTCTATTCCATCGATATCGTTCCTGGATAACGGAAACGCTAATTCTGTTAGGTCCAAGTAAAACTTGAATGGTAAAGCGTGAATAAGCGCCAAAGAATAACTAATCAAGAATCAATTATAAAAGAAAAAATCTAAAATAAATTCTGAGAAGTTTCGAATTTGTTCTTCCCATTTTTGTCATTGATTTTCAAAAGAGCAGCCATTTTCACACATAAGGAAATTTGTTTTAAGTTTACACCGGGATTTATGGAATAAGTTGCTATAGAAACGCTAAATAGAAAAATTAGTAAGTTAGTAAACTGTATTCAGGCTAACTATAAGAATTAGCAAAATTAGTCAAATTAGTGATTAATATTCGTTTCTTCTATAAAAAACTTCCACGTATCACTGGAATATATGAAAGTGACATTTACTTAGAAAAAGTGAGAAAAATCCTCGTGGATTTTCGCATTTTTTAACTCATTAAACGTCAGCACTCCCAAAGGTGTCGAAATCTACTTTTTGCGCTTCCGGTAGCTTTTTTCTCGTCTCGACCGGAAAAACCCGTGCATTGTGAAATAAAATTTTTTTAAAAACTCTGCAATTAAAGTTAAACGCCAAAAATCCCTGAATCCGAAAATAATTCATTTAACACAATGGAATAAAATTGTCAATCGAGTATGCTCCAAATCCCTTAAAAATATTTCAAGAGTTATTCTCTATATCCCATTTTCGCCAAGAGGAACCGCGGCGCACTTTCGGGACATCCGGTAGGACGGATAAACGTCGGATTCGGTGTCGGCGTCGCGAGGCGCCACCGCGCGGATGAAGGAATAATAAGAGCTCTGTAACGCGAACGAAAAAAACAGAGAGTTGAGAGAAAAGGCGAGAATACTAGAACGAACGTGACCACTGGAATGGCTCTTCTGGATCCGTTCCAGAGTTTCTGCTCCAGGTAATGGCTCTGTGGGCGAATAATTTATTTGACGCAGAGCGAGCTTCGAAGAAGAAAAAGGGGGCGAAAAGGCAAACGAACAAAAAAATCCCATAGCGCGTCAACCAGGGGGAAAAACCGGAAGGGAAAAATTTCAGTAGAAAAAAAAACATGAAAATGTGGAAGAAGCAACTTTGCCCTGAATGGAGAGAAAGAATTAACGACTCTGGGAAAATTACTAGAATTTTTGGTCTACTGAATTTCCTCAAGTTTTTTGCATATTTTTATATCTATATGTATACTTTAAAATGCATTTTCATTAACATGCATTATTAGAATTGTTTGGATTTGTTTCTTCAATAGTATTCAATCCCTTGTTGTATATTTTTGAAAAAAAAAAATTAGATAAATAAATTTATCTATAAATTATTAAATTAGCATACAAAATTATATAGCAAATGAATATATTTATTCGTTTCGTGTACATTTTTCTGTGTGTTTCTCTTTCTACGTATAGCTCCTCGCACGCAAAAATATTTTTTCTCACCTGCAAGCCAGAGCTGGGTCTTGAGGACGATGACGAGGATTAATTGTAATCTCATGATTACTTTTTCCTCTTGACTTTCTTCCGCGTCAGTGGCTCTTTCGCATTCGCGAAACTTTTTCAGATCATTATTCTCCAGCCCCGGCGTCGAATCTGCAAAGAGTGAAAAAGATCGAGTTAAAATTTCAGTGAGTTGAAAATTCTTTTCTTATCGAGGGGCTGCAATTTTTTTTTCTTCTATTTTTCTCCTCTTGTTTTTTGTTATCGACGCGATTAATGCGCGACGACTGGTGATTTTTTTCCGAGCCGCTGAAAATATCACCGAGAGGAACGTCTTTCGTCGGTAACTCGGAGTAAAAAAAGTTATCCTCGTTTCTTTTTTACTCAAGCTAGATCCTTTTTTTCCAATGGGAAAAGAAAAGAAAAACGCCTGGCTCGTTGCCACTTGATGAATCAGACTGAAACTTTTGGCACGCGATCCGTTGCGCGAGGGCGAGCTTTCTCACGATTCTTGATGTTCAGCATCAATGTGCGCAAATTCAACGTCCTGCCCGTTAAATTGAATAATTCAACGCGAAGCTCTCTATTATCGGGTAAAAATTATGAGAGATCAAAAATCCTATTTTCGAAAGGACGAAAAAAGTTTCTATGGTCAATTCTGTGATTTCTAACGATGAAAGCTCACAAGTTTTACTATTTGTTTACACTTTCAAGAAAGCTCTCGAAACCGCTTCCACGGAATGAGAAACTTCTGGTGTAAAAAGCATCCTTTTCATTTTACTCGTAAAGGAATTTTATAAAAAGCTCTAAGTGTTCTGGTTATTTATTTAAAAAAAAGCTCGAAATAAAAAAGCTTTTGCTGGTAGATTATTTTTATTTCATTATCATTGTGTGTTGTTTTGTGTATTCTTTCCATTTTTATCTGAGAATCGACCTGAGCTTGCAAGCTTCTGCTTGTCTTATAGGTGCGACTGATATTAAAAAGCTCACGCTTTTGTTAACAAATTACATTTTTATTTGAAAAAGCTCAATAAATAAATCTTTCCTCGCTTATTTTCACGTTATTTTCGTTTTTATTCTCGAATGATCGACCCGAGCTTGCAAGCTTCTTGCTCATTCTCCTTTCACTCATCGCGTTGTCGTTTTGGCCACCCGGACGCATATAATCCCAGAATCGCTATGCAGATCACGCGTCCACGGGTGCCTTATTCGCTGCATGCACCCGAGAAAAAAGGGTCGCGAAGAAAAGAAAGGGTGCAGGAGGGTTGAAAAAGAAAAAGGGGGAGGGATGAAGAGGGAAATACGACTGAAACACCTGACACTCGGGGACGCATGGCTTCCTATCTCTCTGTTCGCGATAAATAAATTAATAGGAGCATCGTGCGTATAATGGAAAGAGACCAGCTAGGAATGAGAGAATGAAAAAAAGGGTGAGGGTTGAAAAAAAGAGCAAAAGACAACGGCGGAGCGGGAGGCAAAGTAAGACGAGAGGTAAAAAAGAGATAGGGCTGAATTAACGCTAGGGGATGTGATAGGTGCTGTTGACGATCAAGCAAAAGCCTTGCGAAAGAACTCCGACGAACATAAACATGAAGCAGCGAAGAGAGGAAAAGAATGATTTCGTGTCAAACGTGTCGGGAGATAGTTGCGTCTCTAGTTTTCAAGCTCGCCCTCGTTACTGCGATGCAATTTTCATTGCTTAGGATGTTTATTGTTACGGTTTTTTTCACTAATGAGGTTGATTTTAATCAATTTTGTACACTGCAGATGTCAATAGTTGTTGACTTTAATTATTGCTAATGTTATTCTTCGTGTTATTGCTTGTTGTTTGATATTCATGAAATTGTCTATGTTTAATGTGGTTCATTGAAGGTGTTGATTATGTTCTTGACGTTTTTGTTGATAACTATGTACTGTTGTTGTTCCTGATCATTTTTACCATTTTTGTTATCTTCCTTTTGTCATTTAGTTGATTTTGTTTATTACAGGTGTTATTTTAGTCGCTTTTATTAGTATCGTTAATCATTTTGATTTTTTATCATTCATATTTTTTATCAATAATGTATTTCTTTAAGGTTTTTTTGTCGTTATTTCCTGTTCGTTTGAAAAAGCGTCTCAGCAGTTTTCAAAAGTACACTTTCTCTCATAAATTGAGATTAAATAAACTCTCTACTATTTTTTTCGAACGAGTTATCCTTTTTGAACCGGAAAATGGCAGATATTGACTTTAAAGGACCGTAAATAAAATAGAAATGACGACCCAGCGACTTTAAAGAGGTCATCAAAAAGTTGAGCTTTTCTATTGCAAAATCTCTGCAAGTACAAATTCTCAACACTTTTATCGACAATGCAAAACACGAATTTGAAAAAATGCGCGATGCACCCGACCCTCGATATAATGTACGTTATCGCGTCGTAAGGAGAGGACAAAAGCAAGAAACATTTTTTTCGCTCCATTCACGTTTTATTGGTCCTTATCGATACTTTCCGGTTCTTGTAATATTTCTCGTTCGTCCCGTCTCGACTGTACACGTACAGGCAAAAGGCGGAGGGAAATGCCAAACTTTTCCTCGCTCCGAAAAAAGCTCGACAATCCTCGTACGTCCCATTTCTTTTTTTGTCTCTCCCCGTACACACAAAATTTTATTTATATCGAGCCATTTCCCCGAGCACGTTACTTATTTGTCCCTCACAAGCCAACGTAAAAGGCTCCCCAATTTTTCCTCTCGAGATTTCCTTTCACTACATTTTACTTTTTTTTCTATTTTTCCTTGAATTTTACTTCACTGCCTTTTTTATTTATTTTTGTTAAAAAGTGTTTGGAGCTTTCGTAAAAGCTCGTGTAGAAATAATATCGTAGAGTCGTCGATACTCGAGCTTGCAAGGAGAGAAATCTCCAAAGGGCCCTTGCTGAGTTTTTCACGTTTCTTTCTCAATACGAAAGAAAGCTTCGAGTCAGCAAAATAGTCGAGCTTCTCCTTTGGGCACCTGTGACCTCGCCTCCTTTCTTTCCCTCCGTATCCATTTTTCCATTCTCCGGCACGAACAACACAGACTCACACGAGAGCGAGAACACACGTGGGAATTCATTCACGCTTTTCTCGTCCAGGGGAAAAATATATTTCGCGCGGAATGTACATCGGGAGCTTCCTTTGAAGTCCACGCACGAAGGAGGAAGGAAAAATCTCGCGTCAAAACAAACAAGAGCATTGAAAGTAAATAAATGTCCAAAAAAGATAGGAAAGGTTCTTTTTCTCTTTTTGACTACTGAAGAAGTCTCGACTTCGGCCCCTTAACCCTGCGACGGAAGACTTTGCTCGATTTTTCCTCATTTCCGACTTTCCTGTTTCCTTTCCTGCCCGATGTTCGCACACAAAGGGAATCGTCTTGGGATGCATCGATCTCTCTTCCTCATTTTTTTTTCTTTTTCCTTTTTTTCTCCCTTTTGTCACGGAAACAAGCAATTTGTGGAAAATCGACCAAAAACGAGGGAAATTCGTGGAAATGTAGATTGAGGAAAATGAAAAATTGAGGGATAGCAGAGGCTGGAAGGAAATTGAGGAAGAAAAATAGCTAGGGAAGAAAAAAGAGATAATTGATTAAGGAGGAGAAATTAGATGTGGCGTTAGTAGACTCTGAGGTGTTTCAAAATTTCATTTTTGTGATAAAGTCCATTAATGTGACGTCAGAACATCATTAGCACGAATGGCAATAAGAGCAGTAACGATATCAGCAGCATTAATGACATCAACCAGGTTAGTGTATGTCAACGTAGGTGTCATCAAAAACATCCATGATGTCAATGCCATTAATGTCTTCAACAACATCAGCTGCATCGATGAAATGGAGGGTATCAATGAAATGATCAATATCAATGACATTGGTGGCTTCACAACAACATACTGCATCAACACAATAAAGACATCAATGGCGATATCAATGACATTGGTGGCTTCATAACCAACTCCAACAATAAAGTAAAGACATATCAATGATATTATCGATGCTAATGTTACCATTAACATTAACTACAACAAACCAACAACTATTACATTAATGACATTCATGATGGTATCAATGATATCAGTGTTGTTTTTTACCATCAACTACATCAATAATATTATCGATGCTAATGTTACTATTAATATTATCTACGACAAACCAACAACTATAACATTAATAACATTCACTATGATATCAATGATATCAGTGTTGTTACTCTACCATCATCGACATCAATGATATTGATAGATTTCACAATACCGACAATGTCAACAGTATAAATAGCACGGCAATTTCAGCGTTATCAACAAAATCATCAACTGGAGCATAGATGACATTAATGTTATGAATTACATTAGTGTCATCAAAAACACCGATGACCTCTATGACATCAATGTCGTTAACGACATCAATGACAACTTCCATATAATCGAAATCAATAACTATGATACCGATAACTAAAATAAAATGAAAATTCAATGCACATATACTTAACTATAACTTAGACCACTTCAACTGCGGTAGACATTTCTGGTCTAACAAAATTCACGACCTTGTCTTCGATAGCTATCGACACGATATTTATTTTTTCTGTGAAACTCTTTTGGACCACTTTTTTGTTCTATTTTCTTTCTCTCTCTCTCTTTCTTTCTCTATCTCTTTCTGGTTTATGTAATAAGGATTCACGGTTACATGGAAATTTCATTCGGAAATTCGCAATTTGGCTTTAGCTTGAAAAAGGGACATGAACGGGGTTGGAGCTCGACCACACCCGAGTCAAACGCTATTTCGGAACCTTTTCGTCTCTCTCTCACTCTCTCTCTTTGTGTCTCTCTCCGTCTCTCTTGCTCGGTTACCGAAAGAGGCTTACTACGTCGAAACACGCCAGCACTCTCTCGCAATATCCTGTTAAATATTTAAAGGTACTTATTCGACCAAACGACTACGTATCTTTTCGCTATTTTTTCCCTCAATTCTTATTCTTATATTTTTTTATTTACCTCTCATTTTATTTCTTCGATCCTGTCGTTTCTGATTTCTCGTGTCACCCAGTGGAAAGCTTTTTGAATTAATTTACATTCTTTTATCATACCAATTACGCTGAAGTATAAATTATCCTTTTGTTTCGGCGTGCTCATTTTAAATGTAATTGCAAATTTATGGAATTTCGAAAAATTGCAGGAATAATTCAATCTTTATGGACGATTAAAATGTTCATCGGATATTCTGGAAATTTGGTATATACATTTGCGAGAATGCGCGAATTCGATAGGTTGGATGAGAAACGTGGAGGCTCGCTGTGTGTATTCAATTTCCCGATGAAATTTAACCCAGCAGCGCGATTTTGCTTGATGGATGTCGCAATTATAAAACGAGAGTAAAACATTCAGTGGACACTTGACGATAATGTTTGCACATGCTAATACTTTACTACAATTTTTTATTTATGTTTCCCAAATATTTACGTTCAAAAAAATGTTTTCAAGTATTTCACTATGCGAATTTTTTCAACAATTCGACAAAGATAAAATTATTCAGAAAAGTTCAAGAGAAAAGTACGAAATATTAAAAAAATGTTTTTAATATTTCATTTTTTTGAATAAATTTCTCCATTTTTTCCATCCCTAAAATACAATTTCGTAAAACAATTCAACAGGAATAAAATTATTCGAAGGCTCCAGAGAGAAAAATGATTCTTATTCCCAGCAACATTTTTTTCAAAAATAGCTCGACAAGAACTTGAAAGTATAATGGAAGCAGTGAGAATGAAAAAAGTTTTCCCTAAGTATCGAGGGGAGGAAAAAAGCACAAGAAAAGGTGAGACAGAAATGAAGGCGAAAAAAAAACAGAGAAAAATAGTGAAAGCTCGTCTGAGCTTTTTTCGCTCATCGCTCGAAAAAGAATGCAGGACGGCCGGAGAAGGGGATGAAAAAAATGAAAAGTGGAAAGGGGTTGTTTCCGGGTGAGAAGCATCAGGATGGAAACCATTATCGATTTCGGCGAAAAAAAAAGATGTGGAAAGAGAACCAAAAAAAAAGTGGGATGAAAAACGCTGGAAGGGGTGAAAAAAGCTCGGAATTCGAAGACAAGAAAAGCTGCGGACCGCCACTCGGATGAGGACGATGGGAATCGTTCTCGTTAACCTGATCACGTACAACGAGGTTTTGACGAGCCTCGACCTTAATGCCTTCACACTCGCCCTACTCTTCCTCCCCCTCTTGACGTTTTTCCTGAAGCTTTCAATGAGAAAACGTCAGTCTTCGTGTTTTCTCATCATCCTTCCCCCCTCCCCAGGCCACTTCACTTTTTCCCATCATTCTCTCTCGACTACAATCAAGCTGAAAGCTGCCCTGCGTATTCGAAGATAGAAGCAAAGCTTCCTCTCTATCTCTTTGAGTCCCGAATCTTTTCTGATTTTTTTTCGTTTATTTATTTGATTTTTTTCGAGGCAAAGAAAATATCAAATTTAATGGAATTATTTCGTGGAGATTCGCGAGACAGAGGGATTAGAGAGAATTGTGGGCTGCGTCGGAAGGGATGGCCATACGTTTTGGGTGAGATAACGTCTGCTGTGGTTGAGGTGGATATAAGTAGTTGCTGTTGGAAGTTGGAAGAGGTTAAAAGTAATAGTAGTGGTCACACTTGTGCGAGACAAAACGACAAAACTAAACAAGAACGTTGAGGAAGAACAACATAATCAAGAACAGTGACAAACCATTTAATTGATGGAATATTAAAGATCAACAACAAAGTCTCTTTTGTTATTCATACTACTGATGAACACCTTGATTTGTAATTCTTAATGTTTATCATTCATGTAACAATAACCTAGTAAAAATTTATAACAAACAAACAAACAATATATACTAAATTTATATTACAGCTGATAGTAATAGTAGTACTAATAGTAACAATTATTGTAACTAACCCTAATCACTTATAGTTGTTATTGTTTTTTGTTACTAATAGTTATTTGTTACTATTAGTTACTAATAGTAACAATAATTATAGTTATTGTTAGTAATAGTAGTACTAATAGTAACAATAAATAATGTTACTACTAATAGTAGTGTTAATACTATTAGTAGTAACATAACTAGTAGTAGTAAAATTAGTAGTAGTAAAATATACTATCAGTAACAAATAACTAATAGTAACAAAAAACAATAAATGATTAGTGTTAGTTAATAAATAAACAAAAAAAACAAATTATATAATAAATTGATATTAAAACTATTTTATTTGTTATTGTTACTGTTGTTAATGTAATATTAATGTTGATCATTGTTGATTATATTTTTAGATCTTAGCAGAATGAATTTTTTTCACGATTACCATTGTTCTTCACTGTTGTCAATTCGTATTCATATTGGTACATCAAAATGCGTGCATGCAGAACAATTTGCACACTTACTTCCAGTTTTGCGACAGGTATTTTGTTAACATGCATCCCATCCATTCTAATAGGCGTTATCACGAAAAAAAAAATGCTCACACTCTCGCCTCGACGAGAGCGCTCCGTCGAGCTTCCCGGAACGTAAAAATTGGCGGTGGAGAAAAAAAAGCGTTGCGGGGAGAAAGAAAAAAAAATCAGTGGCCGCTTTCGGACAAACTCCAAGTGCACTAAATAACCGTGATTACGAGCAAACAGGCTGTTGCTGAGTCCTCGCGATCTCCATACACTACCCTCGATATCGTTACTCCCTTCCTCTTTTTTCCTCTTCACCCCCTGCCACCCCTTTCCAGTTTTTAAAAATGGAAAAATCAACGAAAAAAAGTTCCACGTCGATGCTCTTTTTTTCTCAACCCACCAATCGCACTTCTCTCTCTCTCTCACCCTGTTTTTCTTCCTGCCTCTCGCTCTCACGCTCTCTTTCACTCATCGCTGACAGGTTTTCCATCCTCCGTGTATTTGCATATTGAAAATGGGAATGGGGCGAGTGTATGCGCATACGAAATATCGCGAGCTTGTTTAATCAGAGGGATGAAACGCACGAGAAAATCTGTAAAGTTCGAAACATGCGGCATCAACCCCTTGCGCTCTCGCTCCCTCCCTCCCTCTCTCTCTCTCTCGCTCTCTGGCTCTTCAACCCTTACGAATGTTGGCTCCTCAACGCTCGAATTTCTACGCACCGAATGCGCGAAAATGTTGCCCGAGGCCCAAAGGATGGACCGGAGAGAAGGATAGCCGGCTACCTAATATCCATACAAAATATCAAAGTATTTTACTGAAACGCGAAGCGCGCTACACTTTCGCGCCTCCGAGCCATTCAGCATTTCATAAACTCGTGAGTTTCGTCGTTGCGAGTTTATTTTCAAAATAATAATGAGAGTGGACATTAATAATTATTATTACAAAGAATAGTGCACACGAGTTTAGAAAATATGAATAAATATATAAACTAGCAGATAAATAATGATGAATCGAATAATTTCTTACATTTGCATATGAAAAAATTGTTATAAAAATTTTGAGGCTTCGGACTATTCAACTTTTTTAGTGAAATAATGAAATATTAATAACAATTATTATTATTGTGATTGAAAAAATTGCAAAATGTGCTACAAAAATTTTGAACAAAGTTTTAATAATATTGAAATTTCCACCTTTATTTTTAATAATAAATTAGCAGGTTGAAGTGGCTCGGACGCTTCGCGCCCTCGCTGTAATTATTAATTGCAAAGTTATAAGTTAAATATGTCATGAAATTTGTCAAGAAAACATGTGACTGCAGAACTTTCATACCGAACATCATTTATTTTTTTGAAATTTTCATACAAAAATACTTTTCGAATTTTTTATTTTTCCGATGGATTTTTTAAAAATTTTCTTGCATAGATACCTTCTAAGGATAATTACGAACAAACCAAAAAAATCCATCCCGATCGGTCCACTCGTTCCGAAATGATGAGGTTACATACACGCGACAAATAATTATATTTATAGATGAAATATATATGTATATAGTTTTATATATATTTAGATGGAAACATAAATAGCTTCGCAATAATTACGTAATGGTCTTAAGAAGTATTTAACACTTCCTCCGCAAACCGGGGTCACTCGTGCCTCGGCCAAAACGAAATTTCTCAAAAACGTCGTGAAAAGTGAGGAACCAAATATAATAAAAACGTATGCTTTTTTCTTAATTTTATAATTGATACATTGAGTTGAATGTTTCAAAAACCAACATGGACTTTTTCAGATTTTTTCAAATGTATTGAGTGAATGAAAAAAACAGAGAGACACAAATGACCCACGTTTGCGGCGGTAAGGTGCTCAAAATACGTTTGCGGAGGAAATGTTTAAAAAACGGAATCCAATGACATTTCGCGTAGAGTTGAAAATAACGATAATCCGACAACTTTACGTAACAACAATTTCACGTATTCGGACAATAAGAATATTAAAATATGCAAAAATGATTATTATTAAAAAATAGAAAATAATAACCATAATATTGATTAAAAATATTAATAAAATAAATAATTCAGAAATTCACTAAATTCATAAATGGAAATATTATTTTAAATTTCAACATATTACATAATAAATGAGTTTTTGTATAAAATAAATCGGTTATTAAAAATTGCATGATGGTTTGAAGGATTTCGAAAAAAAACGTCGATATATTTATGTAAAAAAACGATTGCCACCGTTGTATTGAAAGCAAACGATAGTCGGAGAATTTTACGTAAAAACGGCGAATCGCGAGGGGACGAATTAGTCCGCGAAAAGCTTTTTGCGAGCGTGTTAATTAATTAGTGGGAGGCTTATGCGTTTAATCCTCATGTGGACGCGACAGTCGCGATGGAACGGTAATCAAGTATCGAGCACTTGCCCGATAAGTTCCCATTTTCATGGAAAAGTGTTTTCATTGGTTAGACAAAAAAGAAAATGAAAAAAAATCTCTTTTTGAAATGAAAAAAAAATCATTTTATCGATTATAACGTTTCGCCGGTTCGATCTTGTTTTTTTTTCCTTTCGCAACTTTTTCTGCGTTTCTTCGGCGCTTTCCCGCGGAAAAGCCGCAAGCTGCAGCCGGAAAAAAGTTTTTTAATCAGAGCTCCTTCGGAGTCTCGAGGGAAAGAGTTGCCACTTTTTTCCCTTTCCCATCCTCATCCGACGATGTCAAAGTATTCGCGAGAGTAGGGCCATTGATGAATTCAGGGCATATCGATGAAAAGAAAAGAAAAGTTGAATATAAAAAAAAATGAAAAAAGAAACAGAAAGAAAGCTCCGATCCCACCGTCTGACGGGATTAGCAGGGAACGTCGTAGACACGAAAAATAAAAGCAATTTACAATCGTAACGAGAATAATAAATCGCAAATGGCAAATTTTCATCGTTTATTCATTTATTCGCGAGCGTGTCTCGCTTTGGTGTGTCTCCGTCCTTCATTCTTTCTTACCTTTATTGGGTTACTACTTTTTTCTTTTTTTTTCTTTATTCTGTCGTCTTCGTTATTCTCGATTTCATTCTCTCGGGAGACTCATTTTTTAGTCTCCTCGGCTTTTAAATTATTTCGACGAAAAAGAACGAGAGACGAAAAAACGGCATTAAAAAAGCAAACGTGATCGATTGTCGATATACATTCCAGACATACACATTCATGAAATTTTTTATTCATGTCTTAATTTTTTATCTATCATTTATAATTTTTCAATCACGTTTCTTTAAAGCGATATTGTTATGGAATTTTTTATTTGAGATAAAAAAAATTATACAGTTATAAATGACCATTAAAAAAAATTAAAATGGTATCAAACGTACTAAAACGTAATTAAAGAATTTTTGATATTTATTTTTTTTTAATCCATTTAATTTTTGTCTTAGGTCACTTGCAATATTTTAGAGACAAAAAAAGAGATGAATTCTGCGAAATATTCATTTTGATATTGAGAAGTTGGGTGAGATTGACTTTCTCGAAGTATCGGCAACGGTCGGACTGATTCTTAAAATCGGTCGAGGTCCGGCGAGGAAAAGCGCCGACCAATCGAAAACGAGCGATGCGTATGGGGGGGGGGGGGGGGGCTCAATGCGTAATCAGAAAATACCAACAGTCTGATTTCAACACTGCGACGCAGCAGAACCCTTTATCGATTTAATTACAGAGTTGCCTCTCTGTAAGAGAAACCTCAGTAAAAGAAACTTTTGACTGTTCATAAGAAGAACTTTTTTATCCCCACTCGCGATCTAGCGCGAATCAATCAGTGTGGTCGTCCCATACTTCACTTTTGTGGCGACACTAGCGACGTGTCGTGACAATTATGCGAACTAAAATCTTCGGGGAAGGAGTGGGGATGAAGGGGAAGTTTCTCTTATCGAGAGCTTTGGTCCTCTGACGGTTTCTGTTAGAGAGAGGTGATTGTACCATTCCATATTATTTCCGTATTATTCCGTATTACCGTACACTTTAAGTAAAAAAATAACTTAATTGAAGAATCAATTGTGACAAATCATTGGTCCATTTATTTTTAATATAAAATGTAGATTTATTAATAATTCATTCCAAAATTATTCAATTTCTCATCATCTACTTTTGACTCTTCATAAGAACTTTTTTATCCCCACTCGCAATCTAGCGCGAACCAATCACCGTGGTCGTCCTATGCTTCACTTGTGTGGCGACACTAGCGACGTGTCGCGACAATTATGCGAACTAAAAAATTCGGAACAGGAGTGAGGATGAAGGGGAAGTTTCTCTTATCGAGAGTTTTGATCCTCGAACGATTTCTCTTAGAGAGAAGTGATTGTACCATTCAATTACCGTTCACTTCAAGTCGAAAAAAAAACTTAATTGAAGAGTCAACTGTCACAAATCATTGGTCCATTTATTCCTAATATAAAATGTGGATTTATTAATCTTTTTACTCAAAAAATATTCAATTTTTCATCTTCTGTCAATAAATCATCTTTCTTTCATTATTTTAAAACTGTAAAATATTTTATCGATTATTTTCCATCATGAATTTTTTGTTCATGATTTATAATCTGATACGTATTTCATCTTAGCCTTATTTTATTTCACTTCCATCGCAGATATTATTCAGGTCACTGTTCGTGCAGTGAATTAAAAAAATTTCGATATCACGTTGCGAATTAGGGGAAAGAGCACAAAAATAGAACCGGTGAAATATGGTTGAAAATGAAAAATCTCTGGTGCCAAACTCTTCCTCCCTGTTTCTTCTTTTTTCTCGTCGCAATGCTCTTTCACGACTGTTTGAGAATAAACGAGAAGTCTCGTAAAATTGCGAGCCACGGAGAAAAAGCTCGCACGATTATACATTGTGGCAATAAAGGCTTCGAAATGACCATCCTCGTAAAAATGTTAAACTGCTGACGCGAGCGAAGAAAAAAAAATAGAGAAAAGAAATAAGAGGCGAAGACGCGGAGTAGAAAAAAATGTGAAAAATACTGGCAAGGAAATCTTTTCACTTCCATCACGGAGAGATAAAATGATTTTTATTTTCATTCGTCGTAAATTAGCGAGAGGCAATAATCGCCCGGCTGTTCATCAACGTCCCAAAGCGAGGATTTAAATTGACAAGAGGAAATTATTTCGAATCTCGGTTCAAGCAACATAAATCTAGTGTTTGATTATTATCGTACGCTCGGTGTATCGAGAAATTTCTGCAGGCGAAGACGCCCGTATGGATAAGAAGATATGCAGTCTGGGATTCGCATGAACGCCTGAACACACACGACGGATGATTAATCCCACTGGATGAACCCCAGTGCTCGGTCATCCACTGGAATTCAAGAGAATGAGCACGATATCCGTCGTGGACCCTCGAGCTTGCGCGTATACGAATGCCGAGGACGAGAGACCTTTCGACCATCAGACAACCCTCCCTTTTCTTGTTCGCTGAACGCTTCTACTTTATTTATTATCGTTGTTTGGAAAAAAAAAATGTAAATATTTTTTTATATTTTCATTGATGTTGCGTCATTTTAAATTTATATTTATACTTAAAGAGGTATCGTCATAATTATCAAAATGAACTTTAAGCAATTGAATTTTTCTGGCAGTAAAGAACATGTCAGTTCCTCGATAGCGAAATTTGATGTGGCATTGCCGACTGAACAAGTGAGAATGAACTTGTCGAAAATTGCATAAAAGCTGGAAAAAGCTCTAGAGTGTTATGAGAAATGGTTACCATACTTTCGTAAAGTGAAGAAAAAATGTATTTAGATTGAACTTTTGGGCAATCTGAAAAAATTCACGGATTCCTTGGACTATGAGGATTGAGATTCTCTCATAACAAATTACAGTTACCGAAGTTCTGAGAGAATTATTCACTCATTGAAGTACCATTTCGTTGACAATTCACGTGACTCCATACTAATTGATACAAGAAAGTGAATCAAATTAACACTAAAAAATAATTTTTTTTTCTTTGTTTTGTGTAATATGGAAATGTTTAAAATGCAAAAATCATTTTTCAAATTGAGAAGATTTATCAAATATGAGAATATGTCCAATTCAGCTCCATTTGGAAATGCGAAATCAGTTACTGATTTGACTAGCATGAAGCGCGACACAACCTGCTTAATAATATTTGAGGCAAATTCTCATAAATTTTGAGAAAAAATAAAAAATAATAATAAACTGTTTTTGATCAATTAAAAAATACTAAAGGAGTAACATTACTATAACAAAACAGAAAAAAAAACATTTTTTTGACAGAAACAATTGAGGGGATTGAGAGGCTTATTATTAATTAATATTTAAGTGCATTACAAATGTTTTTATTGAATAATTTTAGAACTGTCGAAGATGAGGGACTCCAACAATGCAAATCAGATTTCTCAAAAATGGAAAAACAAGTTTAGTATTCAGGCTATTCAGTTCGAAAAAAATTGGGACACGAAATAAGCGGATCATTCTGTATATACATATATGTATTCTTATAAAAAAAAGTGGTATCGAGAAGATTCGGGACAACAAAAGATTGCATTTTTTTCATGCTAGAAGCTTTCGATACAAGTTGAGAGTGGAGAATGGAGAGATGAGAAAAAAAGTGTCTGAGGAACGAATTCATCCCCAGTCCATGGGAATTGTGTGCGCTCGTGTGGGTTGAAATTCTCTCGACGAAAAGCTGCGGGCAGATTCACTGCATCGACTGTCGGATGGGTATTAGTTTTCCTAGCTCACATTCTGAATGAGCCACAAGTAATCCGACCAGCTTTTAACCCGCAAGTTTCAATGTCTCTTTTTTCCCATTCAGAGGCCTGTAAATCGATTACCAATTTATCAT
Organism: Cremastinae sp. B BG-2022a; assembly: GCA_030522605.1. Lineage (NCBI taxonomy): Eukaryota > Metazoa > Arthropoda > Insecta > Hymenoptera > Ichneumonidae > Cremastinae sp. B BG-2022a. The sequence goes on along the minus strand of JAPYYX010000599.1, from coordinate 29,491 downwards.
CCACGATTTCTCGCCCTTTTTTTTTTTTTTTATCTTATACGACGCGAATTTGCGAGAGGAAATTCTGCTGAGGAATAAGATACAATTATGCAAATTAAATTTATGTACAATCGATCCAGGATTTGTGCGTGATGAAATGAATGGATGATAAGAAGACTCGAAAGAGGAAGCCTGCCCGGAGAGTTAATAATTCTTGACAGGCACTGAGTGAGCCGAGAAGCGAGGAGGGAGAGGTAAAAAGAGTCTTAATAGCGGTGATTACCGGTACTGATAAACATCAAGGTAGTTTTCTCGACTTGGCCTCTCCAGCAGAATGAATTACCACCTTTTACTCACTCCTCGGTACATTGTAAATGCCTTTTTGTCCTTCGACCCCTGATGACCCGTATGAAAGAGATATATCTCAAAATGTGCTTAAATAGTGTACTTGATTTCAAAAGGCGATAACGAAAATAGCATAAGCAATAAGCATCAACATTAAAATCATGATAAAACTTCAAATTAATCATCAACTTCAACTAGGTCAATGAACATGTAAAAATCAATATGACCACATCAACATCAACGGACATATTGAACTCTTCGTCGGCAGTACATCAAAACCATGATTATCAGCATTAGCGTAAGAACATCAATATTTTAAAATACGATACAGGTCAATTGAAAGAGTGATCATAAGAATGAAATGAGTAATAATTATCTTCATCAGTACGCGATGAAACATCAGATTGATCGCAGATGCTGATGTCATGAAGGTGTTCAAATCAGCATAGTCATTGATGATTCAAACGTATCGATTTCACCATCAGTAGTGCATTAACACCATGAGTATCAACTAGATATTACCGTACCATCAAAATCATTAACATGAACTTGATCATCACTGTCGTCACCGTTATCATCGCCATTACTACCCGCGATGGCTATTATCATTCTACGAACATGATCAAAGTTTAGGTTGATCATCAAGTTTAATCTACTAACATGTGCCAATCAGCATGTCCATTAATGACATAAACTGAAGTTCATCATAATTAGTATATCAACATGAAGTATCAATATTATCGACATAAACCTGATCATCACTATCGTCATCATTATCACTGTAGTTACCACTTTAGATTGATCATCAAGTCTAAGGTACCAACATGTACCAATCAACAAGTTCATTAATAACATAAACTGAAGTTCATCATAATTAGTGCATCGACACTATCATCACCATGAGGACGTATCAATATTATCGACATAAACCTGATCATTACTATCATCATTATCACTGTCGTTACTACTCGTTATCAGACTCCTGTGAATGTGATGAAACTTCAGATTGATTTTATCAATATCAAGATTAGATTCATCAGATATTTAAATATATCCTTGAATTGAAATTGTACGACCCGTCAAAATGACTGGTCTAGTAAATCTAGTGTTAATTTAATGGAAATATCCAAATCCGCATGGCAGAAAGGTATCATGTCTCTCATCAGTAGTACATCAAAGCTACAATTATCAGCATCAACATAATAGCACCTATATATTATCGACACCAACGTCACAATCGCTGTCATGCTATCACTTTTACAATCCCGTCTTTCAATAGAACTTAATCAAGATTTTCTTGTCGTTTACAAAGTTTTGACTCACGAGAAAATGTCACTAATTAACAAGGAATTCCGTAGGTGTTGGTATTTAGTAATTTAACCAACAACGTGGACAAAGAGGAATCAGGAGACGGTCGGGAACAAAAAGAGGAAAACAACAGGAACGCTTAATTGGATAGCTTTGCGAAGGAAGAACAAAGAGAGGAAATGAAAGAACTGAGGCCGAAATATCTCCCTAGCTTTTTCGCTATCTCTATTTTTAGTGAAAGAGAGAAAAAGGGGGATACAGAGAGAGAGAGAGAGAGAGAGAATAGGAAACTGGAATTGATATCCGTCCTGAGGATATGTGGCGAGAAAGTGAGGGCCAGAAGGGGCATTCACAATAGTTCTGGACCATGAGCCCCGGGAAATTGCATCGACGAATAGACACGAAACGTTTGTCAGAAACGTTTTCCCAGTGAACACGTGAAACTCTGCGGAAATTTCCCTCCTCCCCTTTCTCTATCCCATCCCCGGTCTTTCTCACTCTGCATTAATAACTCACACGTCGAACCCAACGCAGATGAGGATACGTGTTATTAGCGTTTCTACAATTTGTCCGAACATTTGTAACGATACACCGTAAGCATCAACTTAAATTGCCAACGCGAACGTGCCCGATGCTCCAGTGGAAATTCAGGAATTGGAGACATTACTGCGTTACAATTGAAAGTTTCCCGTTCCGAAACATAAAAAATGAAAAAAAATCGAACAACGAAAATACTATGGGAAAAACTGTAATAAGGAGGAAATAGTGTTTCCGTTCCACGTGATAAATGAGAGATATGAAGAAATTTATACGAGGCTGTCACACGTATATAAAAGGACATTCTTTACGTGGCTCAAATAAGCGTCGAACTCGGAAGTAAATTGGAGCAACGGGGAAAAATCGCGTCCTACAATTCCACCGAGACCTTAATAGAAATTTATGTACTCGAGGCAAAGGAGGGAGAAAAAAAAGGAAAGAGAGAAAAAAATGAGAAATGAAAAAAAAAGTAATAAAAAAAGAGTAAAAAGTTTTTGTCGTTCATTTTTTCTGAGGAACAAGCGAGAGGTGTGGCTCGTTATTCGAACGATAAAAAGATTGATAATTGGGAGGTGGGAGAGGTCGTAGATCAAGCGTGGATATCGCTTTTTGCCTCGCGAGTCCAGCTCGCCCTCTCTCGAGTCCCTTTTGTTTTATCCGAGTTCGGAAACAATATAACTCAATCATATTTATTGGATGCGGAAGGTCAAACCTGTTATCGTTACTTTATTGATATCGTTCCCACTTATTGTCCCTACTTCCTTCTGCTCGTTCCTTAGAAACCCAATATCCATGCTGAAATATGCGCATAATCACTTAAATAAGATGTATCTGATAATAACAAGAAAAGTAAATGATTTTATAAATGGGATTACCATTTTTAACCCGAAATTGAAATAGTTGAGAGGAATGGAATCGCATACTTAAGGATATGAAATGAAATATTCATGACCGGAATTTGTGAATGTAAGAATACACATTGAAAATGGACATAAATATTAAAGGTATGTTCGAATTGCCTGGGTACATCTTTTATTAGAAATAATGGTTGTAACTGAATTCATGATCGTTATATATGACCAATATTCCTTACATTATCATGACTGCTGCTGTTAATGTTGCTAGCATTTCTATAGTAGTTGCTATTGATGTGATTATTACTATTGCAGGTCCAACTGGTAATGCCATCGATGTTGTTAACTTCGTATTGGTACCGCTGATATTGCCTTTGATGTTTTAGTTACTATGATTATCGGTACTGCTGTTGTCATTAGTATTGCTATTAGTACTGTCATTGGAATTCCAACTGCTACCGCCATTGCTATTGCCAACGCTATCACATTTTTATTGCTATTGATATTTCGACTGTTGTGGTATTCAATGGCTCTTACTGACACATCCCTATTAACACCACCACTATATTGATTACTTCTCATATATACATCTGATACTACTGCTGAAGTTTCTGTAGCCATTAATATTGACATTCTCATACCTGTTGTCATTATTACGGCCATTGCTATTGCAATTGCTACCATTTCCATTTCTGACCATTTCTGTTGCTGTTGGTATTTCTACTGTTGCTGCATCACACATAGCTGTCACTGATGTTACTAATTTCACTAGCATGGCCGTATTAATTACGATTGTATCCATTTTGCCAATTGTTGGCATTGCCATTATTATGCTACCTACGCAAAAACTATCATCCTTAGTTGTTCACATCATTTATTCTTGCCATTCATGATAGTGTTGATGTTTACTACTGATAAGGTAATTATTTATTTCCTCTGAATGAAAAATAAGTTTCACTGGAGCGCAGCTTGGGAAACATTGAGCGTTCCCTGTGGAAAACCACGGAGAGAAACGCGAGAATACGGCAAAGGGAGAAGTTGTCGAAAGAGCGTGACGAGCCCGGATGGCTAACAACGCAATTGAATGGAGATCGCATTGCTGCCCTATACACGTGAACAAACGTTATTAATCATTCGCGCTCTCTTCCAGTGCCAAATGCTTTACGGAAAAGCCAACTTGCATTACTCCTACCGATAAATTTGTGTTATTAACGCCACGATTGTTTTTCCAAGAAAATTCAATTCCTCTCTATATTCCTATGTTTATTCATACATATGTTTTTCATTGTTTCATCTGCACCGGTTTGCCCTCGCTCTGCAATCAGGTATCATGTTGTCCTTTGTTGAAACAAATGAATAGAGAAAATAAAATTTCAGCGGTATTTCATTCCTTGAATTAATCCAGAAGCGTATTGCAGAGAAATTTTATCTCGTATTAAGTCCATCTCTTATCCACTAATTAGCACTCCAGCGGAAATGTTGAAAGGTCAACGACCATGCATTCGGTTTTTGCCTCGATCATGGAAAATCCCGAAATTAGGTGGGAATATTCTCTCGAATTTTTTCGTTAAAAAAGCGAACTTTTATCCAGCTTTGGAAATAGGAGTCTTTTAGTATGGCTGTCGCTTTTTATTCAACTTCCGTCTCTTTCTTTCTTTTTCTTCATTATTAAAAAAAGAAGCGATACGTGTGTAATCCGCAACCTGATTGACCGGCCGACTGGAAAATGTTATCTCATCTATTTATTGAATCTCTCGAAATAAATCTCGTCATTCACGAGGGGGCTTACCGTGAATTTTCCATTGCTAAATTAAAATAATAACGAGATTGAATTACGAGGATTTTCTCCATACTCGACAAATTATCGAATTGTCGCCTGCCGTGAAATCAGGGTCTCGCTTTCATATCCGGGAAAATTCAGCAGCAAATATAAAACCAGAAATTTCAGAGGTAGAAAAATTGGCAATATTAAGAAAAATAATCCAATATCAAATAAACTGTAAGTGAATGATCACCACATTTTTAATCTTTTTCTCTTTCATGTTGGTTGAAAAATCGTTTCGCTTCTTTTTCGAGAATATACAAATCGAAGTGTCGTGAATTTGGTTTTCCCGTGTACGTCAACGTAGGAGAATATCTGTGGTCGTGTCACGTACATTTTCCGGGGGGGGGGGGGGGGGCAAAGAGATCGGGGAGGCGAGAGAAAGCCGCAATTCTCTGCCAACAATGTGTACGTACGTATGAACGATTGATAACGCTGCTGGGCTCGTTGAGGCCTCCCAGATGCAATTAATGACAAGAGAGAGAGAGGGAGAGAGCGATAGAGAAAGAGAAATAGGGTCCACCGTGTCGACGTTCGGTTCACAATCAGCGAGGATAGAGCCCGAAACTGCCGAGGGATGAATGATTCGAGTTACGTGTTTCCCAGCTTCGTGCCAATTTCTACCCTTCCGCGATATTTAATGGACGGTCCCGAATGACAAAAGAATTGTTATTTCTGCGGGACAGAGCTTCAAAATTCATGGCTGTTCAAAACATATATTCGATCTTCAAGCAATTTTTCCTTTCAACGTAAAACTTCATTTTACTCGTAGAAAAGTTGTCTTCAAAAATGATGTTTGACCTTCAAGAATATTTTTCGACCTTGAGAAGGTATTATTGACCTTGAAAAGTTCTTTGACCTTAACGAGAAATGTTGACCTCCAGAATATCGTTTGATCTTCACGCTCTTGTGCCCTTCAATAATAAAAACATGAAAACAAAAGTTATGACCTTCAAAGCGATCTCAATGTTGAAAAGTGTTTCAAACATCAAAAACGTGTCTTACAACGCCAAGAAAACTTCTTTAATCACGAAGAAAAATTTTCTGTAATTTTCATGTCAGATTTCAAATTAATTACTATCCGCTTGAAAATCTTCGCGGATCGATAGATGAGGGCCCAGCTCGACGCGGATGCAGCATCATTTATAATGAGACTCGAAAGTGGGAAGAACAAGAGCGAAATGTAATTATGCACTCGTTGGAGTATGCGATGCTACGAGAGTCGAAGAAAGAGTGAGTGGATGAAAAAAAAAGAAATAAAAGCGAGAAAAAGGGGTAGAACCTAGGGGTGGGTAAGAGGGGTGGTCGTACGAGTGGAAAGCGAGTGCAAACAGATCGATAGAATCGTGTGCACAGTGGCAGAACTCGGGAGAACCTATACACTCCATCTCTCTCTTTCGCGGGCTCGCTTCGTCCACAAACTTATAGTCTCCACCCTTTTCTTTTACTCGCTCCGTGCTTTTTTTTCTATTTGAAATTATACTGACATTCGCGACACTCGAGTGCAGAAAAAAATGTGAGTACGAGATTTTTATATCATTATACTTTATACACTATGTAGCATATGTAGTATACAGTATGCAGTATAAATTAGATGCACTATGTTATAGGGCAGGGGGGGACAAAATGGGTTACTCCAAAATTTTTTTAAAAATTTTCAAATATTTGAAAATTTGATGAAGTTTAATATCAAATAGCATTTATTTGCTAAGTACATTTTATTTTATGATTTAAAAAACACATTTAAACAAAAATTGAAATTAAAAATCAATCGACATAGCACATAGGAAAAGGTTATTTTATTATGGGAATGAGACACGTTTAAAAGAAAATTAAAATAAATCGCCAATAGATATTTGAAGCATGACGTCAAAGCTAATAATGAGTTAACAAATTATTTTTAAAAAATTTTTTTTTCATGGCAGCTTAAAATTTTATTTTTTTCCTTTAATTGTGATTAAAAAACAAAAGATTCAGAATATTTAAACCATCGGATTCGGAAGATTTTCTTAAGTACCTCATTTCGCCCCTCCCCCCTACCCTACATGATGTAACTTAAAAAGAATATACCACGTTTGTACCAATTTTTTTTGTTACATGTAAAATTAAATGTCGAGAAACAACGTCACCAGTGCGTAAAATTTTTAATCGAATCGTAGGGGTGAGTTTCGTTTGGCTGCTATTATTCGGGCCAGGAGAGAAACCGCACAAAATCGAGATAAGCCTTTCCACTTCGTCGGATGACACGCTCTCTCTCTCGCTTCTTCTCTTGAAAGTCAAATGGGATTAGCCTAATCCTAATATCTGATCGATGGGTTCATCCCCTCCTTCATTTTTTTTCATCGAGCCACGTGCCAACGTCATTCTCCTATCGATGTCTCTCTTTTTCTCTTTTTCTGTCTTATTTTTTTTTTGTGACTCTCCCGTCGTGTCCTCTGATATTTTTATAACGTCGGAACAAATTCAGCCCCTCGTCGAGTGACTCGACCTGACAGAGTTGTTTCGAGATGTATATACTTTTGACAGGTAGGAAAAAAAGTACCAGTAGAGAAACCACGATGACATAATTTTGTCAATAATTGTTCGTCAATCTATTAATCTTAGAATTTTTTTTAACTTTTTTTTATTTCAATTTGTATAACTTTTCAGAATCTTTTTTTTCGTTCTTCATCTTCTGGTTCAAAGATATTTTCTTTTTCTCTCTGCTGAAAAAGTGCTCAATCTCTTCCACACCCATGATCACGATTTACGAATGTAATAGAGAGAAGAATAGCCGGAGATATAGAGACTTAATAAACAAGAGGAAGAGGAGAGGTGAAGGGAAACGAGAGAGACACCTTTTCTCTTCTTTTTTTCCTCCCTTTTTTTCAATTGAAAAGACTCGAGACTATACGAAGATCGATGACGTTTCCACCTCTATCTTTCTCGCTTTATTTCTGTTTTACAACCTCTCGCTACCTTTTTTCCCCTCCCCCATCGTCGATGCTGAAAAGAAACCCTCAAACTACCCCGAGTACACGTAAATATCGTTTTCCTGCTCTTCTAAGTCGAGTATTTTTTCCATCTCTTATTTTTTCCTCTCTAACATTTTCATCCGAATCTCCGAAATTGACATTCTTCCAAACTACGAGGAATAAAAAGCTCAGGGGACAAACTTTTCGTACGATGCATCAATGATAAGCTTATCAATGGCCATTATCACGCATGAGTCACTTCGAATCATCGCTTTTCTTCCCCATGCTTTTTTTTATCCTCCTAGAACTCCGGCAAAGTCTATCGCAGGGCTGGAAACGAGTCTCATTTTTAGACTGCATTGAAATACAAAACTCCTCTACCTAACGTGAATACGAGTAGTCGTCTTTGTTGACATCGCGTATTGATGACGTTGTATCGTCTGTGAATGTTAGTGTTAATGTAGTTGACGTGTGCGATGATAACAACAATGGATCGCATTGCTAACCATTCAAATTGCAGTCGCACATTGATGTTATTGATTGATGTTGCCATTGCCATTAATGATTATTTATTAATAATGACAATTATCTGTTGATGTTAGTGTTGTTAATGCATTATGGCTCTCTATTAATGGCATTATCTATCAAGATTGTAGTTGCAGATTAATGTTTCTGATTGACGTTGCCATTATCTATTGACATGATCGCTATTGTGTATTAAATACATAATATTTTATGTGTTTTTTTATATGTATATAGTTATGTAGGTATCTATTCAGTTATTCATTGAAAAGTATACTTGGATTGGTCGAATGACTTTTTCGTTGACATTGTGTATTCCTGAAATTCCACTGTCTCTGTGTTAGAGTTGTCACTTAACATAACTATAGTTCTTTATTAATGTGGTGCTATTTTTATCTATTGATATTAAGATTGTACATCGATGTTGTACATTAACATTGCCATTGATAAATATTCATGTTGCCATTGTCTATCGAAGCGGTCGCTATTGTCCATTAATTCTTCCACGTCATGAAACTATATCTTTGAGGACTGAATAAAATATGAGTGCACAACTTCAATTTTGACTCAAAACTTTAAATGTTGTCTATAGTTTCTTCAAATGCACACACATTCTTCATCAAAAGATATGATCTGAAATCCCACTTCTCAAATAACAACATTGAAAGAGTCAGCAACGCAACAACTTATTACAAAAACTTTTCAAGAATGTTCAATATTAAAATTCGATAGGAATAATAGTACTAAACATTTTGGAATGGAGAATTTTTTGAGCTGAGTTGTTTTACTGGCTAAATAGTTCATCAACACCTGGTAAATTTGGTTGCATGTCTAAATAACCATACCAATAAATTGTCAACATTTTAATTCTACCATATCATGAAACTATGTCCTCGAAGACTGATTAAAGAATGAATGCACATCTTCAACAATTTGGACTCAAAACTTTAAATACTGTCTATAGTTTCTTCACATTCATTATGAAAAGATAATCAGGAATCCTACTAATTAAATATCAAATATCAACATTGGAAAAGTCAGCAGTACAACAACTCATTTCAAAAACTTTTCTGCTCAAGAATGTTCAATATTAAAATTCGATAGGAATAATAATTCCGAGTATTTTGGAGTAGAGAAGTTTTTGACCTGAGCTGTTGGACTGTCGAAATAGTTCATCAACTACTAATTTAATCATTTCGAGCTTATCGCTGGGTCGACGAACTTGACACTTTTCAACGATAGTCACATAGCTAAAACACAACATATAGCGTCACTTGAAAGTGTTGACTTCGTTTTTGAAAATTTTAAATATGTAATATATCAGATTTTATCGTTTTTTATGGGAATTTTTTATTAGCTCCACCTTGATATTATTTTAGTATACTTAAGCCTATGTTTTGAATACTCTCCTTTCAATTTGATTTAGTAGAGTTTTTTCTGTCTATTTTCAACTCTAGTACAATCAATAATGTATAATTATTGGTATGGTCATTTAGATATGCGATCAAAGTTACTACGTGTTAATGATACCTAGGGCTAATGCTACAAATGCAGTAACGTTAATTTGTGACGATTTTATAGTTTGCATTAGTTGATTATTTATTATTGATGATGATATATCCTGATTCACTTTATTTCTGTCCGGTAGTTTTAGTTACATGTCGTTGTTGGTGTTGATGACCGAGCCCAGGAACACACATCGCTCTCTTTCAACGATATCGTGAAAGGCACTGTTATAAAATGCACCCCATTTATAGTAATGGCCGTTATCGTATCTAAGAATAGTAAAAAAATAGATAAAGCGTAATTATACGTTATCGCAACGAAGACTACTTTTCTCCTTGGTCTGAGGGGTGCGAACCACCCCTAGACACGGGGAGGGGACAACTTTCGAAGGGAGTACGGTGTTCGATAACGTAAATTATGCCTAGAAGGGCCGGCCGCGTTCCGACCAGCTGGCCAATCGCCCGAATAAAGGGCTGGCCTGTCGCACATCCGCGAAAAGTCACCCCTCAATTTTATTCTCACTTTCTTCTCCACGTGAAAATAAAAAAAAGGGAATAAAAGAAAGCGCCGAGCGGGAGGGAAAGATTGACCTTAATATTTCCCGGGTTTGAGAAATATCGAGAAAAAAGCGACACGTTTTTTCACCACTCTTCAGGCACTTTTGATCTCGAGCCTGAAGAAAATGTGGTGGAAAAATTTTTCAATTTTTTTCTTTTCCCTTCTCTATTCTCCAGCTACGGCCATTCTAAAAAAGCTCGAGCTCTTTCTCGTCTTTTTTTTTTCTAAGGAACTGAGCTTTCAACCCCTCGGGCTATCTCCCTCCCTCTCTCTCTCTCTCTCTTTTTCCTCGAATAGAAATTGCTGGACACTTTAGTTACGACGAAACATTTTCGTCGACGACGTCAAACGGAATAATTCACAGTGCACCCAGTTTCGAGGAGAGTGCTGAAAGTCTTCCATCCAGTTCTCACCCCCCTGAGAATCTGAGACGAGAATTAGGAGCTCCGGAGATTTTTTTTTTCTTCTACGAGATGAATATTTCCGACTGGAGGAAAATCCTGAAAACGAGAGATATGTCTCCCCAAAAGAAAAAGAAATAAATGGAAAAACGATCAGGAATTCAGGAAGGGGCAATTAAACGGTTCGGCGCTAGGGGGTGGGTTGTTGTCACGATATTCGTGGCCTCGAGGGGGAGGGAGAAAAAAGTAGGGTGCGGGAGTAACGGTGACAAGGAGAGAAAGAGACAAAATTTTGTAAGATAATAAAGAGGGGTGAAAGAAAAAGGAATTCGCGAGGGATGATATTACGGAAATTCCCTTAGGGGGTTGAAGGAAGGGAATGGACAAAATTAATCGGGACATCTGTCGCGATTTCTGGGCAAGATGTGACGGAGCGTGGAGGTGGATCGTATTGTAATGCGAGAGAAAAAAAAAGGGAATGAAATCTCACCCCCTTTGAGTTTCATCGCCCTCGGTCGTATGCAACAAAGAGCTTAAGGGATGCTGGGGATGATTCCAAGCTCCCAATCAACCAGTAATCTGTTTAGGTTTCCCATTCATCGTCACGCTTAACTAAACCTCTAACCTCTGATCCGGCTACCAGAGTGCATCCCGAAAAACCACCCCCTATCTCTATTCCTATCCACAAAATCGTTCCGATGCTCTCGCAGCTACAACAAAATTTATGTGAAACGAGTTTAAAATAGTTTCCCATTTTATAGAGAAAATTAAACGTCGCATCGAAAAATTTGACGTTCTGCGCAAATGTTGATTTGAAAGCATATACGAAAATACACTGAAAACAAGAATATTTTTTTTCTTTGTGTGAATTATTCTCTCGGGAAGGACTCGCAGCTGCAAGGTATTTTGAGATTTATAATATTTTATTTTCTTGTCAACTCGTTCAATTCATAGTTTTGATATAAATTATTTTATTTTTGGTCAATTTCGTGTATATCGATATTTTCACCCTCATAGGAGATACATGTTTTATTCTTTCCCTTTCGAGGTAAAAAAACTGTCAATCTGAATGAAACAAGGAAAATAAAGCGTGTTAAATTAATAGTCAGTTAAAAAAGAGAATTAAAGTTCTCAGTGAAGACTATAAAAGTCTTCTATGTTAACATAATAAAATTCACTCGAATCGAATTCGCACTAAAAAGTTGTTTTTCCAAAACTGTCACTATAAAAATTATCCTCAAAACATTTCATGGAAAAAATAAAATTCGCATGAAAAAATCATATTATTTGAAAAATACGTTTTTGAACACAAATTATATTTCCGACATCCAAGGTCGCGATTCATTGTCGCGTAAGGGTGAGAAATCCAATTTTGACCGAGGAGTGCATATAAACCACATCTTCAGTAATGTCACGTATTTCGGGTAGGAGCGTCAAAACAGATGCGCCCTTAATATAGGATTATCCCTCCTCTCCCCATTTTTTCAACCCCCTGACATGTGATGACTTGGACAACCCCCTTCAAGGGCGTAGTTGCATGTTTTATTGCTACCCAACGGGCTTGGACCAAACGATGACACATTCCCTCGCGGAAATCCTCGGGGTGAGAAAAAAAAATTACAACCCCAACCACGAACAAGGTCGATTACTAACTCGCCATTCTTTTCATCCTTTTATTTTTACACCCTTAATTTTTATTTTATTTCGTTTTATTGCACTTTTATTCATGTTCAATTTATATTATTTTATATTCCGTCACCAGGACTAGCTCCGAGAATGTTCACTCACTTGGTACTACGTAGTATTTTACGATCTTTTTATTTTTTATTATTATTTTATCGATATGCCCACCGGGCTACATAAAAATGAATAACTCGACGTAAAATTTTTTCCAGTTAACTTTCGCTTTATTAAACTCTTTTTTGGTTTTTTTTGAGGTGAGAAAGAAAAAGACTGTCTAGGGAATCGAACGATAGATCGAAGCAATTAATTTTCGTCTGTAACATTTTGTCGGTGATTTAAAAAAAAAATTGTAACTGGAACTTCGTTTCCGATATCCGAACTGATTTTTCAATTAAAAATTTTGAAATAAAAGTTCATATCTTTGCTTCGAAAAGTTTTTCAATATCTGAAAGTTTTTAGCTGTAAAAAATGTAAATGTATTTGTAAAGTTGGATCGGAATATCATTGAGATTTCTCACCGTGATTTGTCGCAAAAAGGAGAGAAGTTTCAAGTCAAGCAACAATTAATTCAACCGGATGAGAAATTAGTAATGTACCTTTGACAAAAGTTCGCCACGGTCGAGCTCAACTATTTCTCGCTCTCAATTTGGACCTCTTTAAATATACATAAAAACATTCTCCTAGACACACACGTATATATTTTGTATTTCAGTATATGGCCAAATATGCATATTTCACTTACAATGGTCTCAGTTACCAGGCCTCGTGAGCTCGAGGCTCGAGGAGCTTAATTATTCAACAACCGAGGCAATTCCTTCGGGGCAATCGCAACCCGTACCCTTTTTCTTTTCTCCTTACTTTACCCGTTTGTTTCTCAACTCGAAAATATATTTAGCAACCCTTAAAAAAATCTCATCAGGTGAAAAAAATTGTTCAACCCCCGCGAAGTTTCTTCAACCCTTAGGAAAAATATCAACCACTCAATAATAAATGTTGAATCTACGAATAAAATTTTTTTAAATCATTTTTCATTGGGATAAGAATTTCACAGACAACAATTTTTCCACTATTTGAGATTTTTTTTTTACACCCCTGTCTCGTATACCGAGAGTTTCTTTATTGTGAAAATTTCCTTGTGTAGGATGGAATAAAGAGCAGAATGCAAATATAAAGTGAGACAAGCTGGGAAAAAAATTCGAGAGTGTGCGGTGGTTGCATAAAAAATTCAACAGTCCAATATGGGGAGGATCGTTTCCCCTCGGATGTGAGAAAATATGAAGAGAAATGTGCGGGGGACGAAAACACTGGCTACTTTTGTCCTTTTATGAAACAGGCTGCAATAAGAGTCTGGCCGACGACAGAACGAGAATGAAAAAGTACATAGCTCTTGAAAAGTCTGAAGATTAAAAAAGAAGAGACAATCCCGCAAGGAAGAAAGTACTGGGTGTTTTCGAAATCTTTATAAATAATGAGAAAATTAGATTCGTCATTAAATTTCGAGTCAAAAAGTCTTTGGACGCTTATCGATCCGACGCACCGTTAAAAAGTTATCGCGCGTCAAGCGTGAGCCAATAAGAAGCGAGTCACATGACCACTTGCCACGCGGCACTCGTCGATTGGCCCAAAACTTCAATCCCCGATATCTTTTCAACCGTAGTTCGGATCGAAAAACGCCAAAAGACTTTTCGTCTCAGAATTTCATGATAAATCATATTCTTTATAGTTAATATTGAATTCCGAGACACCTTGTACATTTTTCGAACAAATGAAAATATGCATTTGTGTTTTCCGCATATTTTTCTCATAACTCTGAAATCAGCACTAAAAATTTACGTTTTGTGCCAAGAAAAATGAGTATTTAGTTGCATTGTCAAATAATTGTAAGAGGTGAAAATGTTCATGTTTGTACGACTTTAATCGAAAGTGGGGACTGATAACCTCGAGATTACCAGCCGGTTATTACCCCGTTACAGGTTCGAGCGTCTATAAATTCAATTAACGGCTCACCGATACGACCACTGAAATCCCCTGTATACTCTACTTACGCCACGTACCCGGGCTAATAGTACAGAATTCTCCCTACCATTCTCTCGCTTTACAGAATATCCAAATGTATTAGACAAACGGACCGTGAGGGTTATCGAGTTATCGAATCCGCTCCTTGATAAGGAAACGATTAATTCTCACCCCTAACACTCAAGACACCGAGTCGGTGACCTAATTATTTCCAAGATCCATTATTTATTTAACCAAAACAATAGCTTAAAGATTATAATTCATATCTCAAAATAATGAATATTTAACAATAAAAAAAAATAAATAAAAATCAATTTGAAAGAATTATCTATCGTATTAAAAAAAAATATTGTTAATTGTCTAAGATCTTCCATGTTAGTTTGTATCAAACGTTCATTCGTGTACTTTTAAGAGTAGTTTTTTCATTACACAGACAAAGAATTTTTATCTACCTGTAGTTCAATTCCCAGAGGAAAAATCGAAATTTTCTTTTCCTCTCATCGCTTTTTTTTCGTTGTCATTAAAATTCATGCACTTTGGAAGCTCGTCAAAGCACTGTCTGCAGTCTCCCGTGATAAATAAACCGATCGTCCTTAATTTACTTTTCTCTTTTCTCTTTCTATATCTCTTCCTCGCTCGCTCTTTCTCCCGTTGTAACTTTGGCGCGACTGTGGTCTTCCACTGCGTTTCTCACTGCAGTAGTTTATCGCAAACTACTTCACAGAAAACTAGACGCGAGAGTTATTTTTCACTTTTAATTTTTTTCTTCATAAAATGGAAATGTTTCTTTTGCGGAAATAAAACAATTATTTCATGATCAAATAAAAAAATAAAACATTTATCGCTACAATAACATAAAATTCAATTACAAAAATTATTTATTCTCTATTTAGGATTTCACTAAATGAAATTCACTGAAAAATAATTATTGATGCAAAAAAACAATGAAAAGTCAATTTGAAATAGCAATCAACTTGATATTTTGCATTAGAAAAAAATATTTGAGTCAATTTTCAAAATGCGTCACAATGTATGGAATGCACGATATTTTAATAAATAATATCAATTCGTATTACGTTAATGTTTTGTCGATATTTTTTTTAATTTTATAATACACAATTTTTTATGATGAAATTTAAATATTATAATTTTTACGACAATTATTTCACTAATTTATAAATTACAAAATCCATCAATAATTTTGGTTATTATTTTAATTAATGTTCATGCTGTTGTTATTTGTCAATTTCACGAGACACAAAATCGAATTAATTTTTTATGTAAAATATTAATGATCCATATGTCTGTATTTGGATTATTGCGTCAATCGAATTTTTTTACGATTTTTTTATACACATACATATATTTTTTTTGAAATATTTTATTTCAGCCGCCAGAAAAATGTTTCCGAGGGCGCGCGGGCTTGGCACGTGCGTCGTGTCGAGACGCTGGCGAGGGACTAGAGACCCGAGCGGGATCCGCACCCCCGGGTGGCTTGCGCGAACGCTCCGCCAACCCCCTGAGAACTCTGTGCACCGCCGGCTCAAAACCGCAGGCAAAATGAAAAGTCAAAAAAATTCAAATGCTTTGCATTTTATTTAGATGCATATTCGCAAAAAAGACTTTTCAGGAATGTTATTAAGAAATATTTTCAAAGTGCATCAAACATTTTCTTTAAAAAATAAACAATCGTCTTTAAAATTAAAATTCAAATTAAAAAAAAATTAATAAAATATTCAATAAATAATAATAAAAAAATATTATTTATAATACATAAAAAATATTTTAATGCACGAAATTTATGATCATAAAGTAAATGTTAAAAAATTCAAAAATTAGGTAAAGAAAATGATCAAAGATAGAAAATTAGGGGTGGAAAATAAATAGCGTTCTTTGTCTACTGAGAGAGCGGTACGAAAATATAATTAAGAGAGAATAATGAGGGTATATCAGGTTAAAATAGCCAGCTGTAAATCGCGTCATTTTTCACTACAGTCTCTTTATCCGTCTGGTTTTTAGCGTCCGAGGAAAATCGTTAGATAAAACTGAAAGAGAGAGAGAGAGAGAAAGAGAGAGAGAGAGAGGACGAGAAATAAATATATAAGTAAAAAGAGAAATATGTATATACGTGTACATATATATGCATATATAGATGAAAGTTATAAACGTTAACGATGAAATAAAAGATGCCGGGATCTCGTTCCTTCCTGATTATCCTCGTCACGACGATATTCCGAGTCGAGTCCTTGACGGGAATTACTCTCTCGAAAACTTTCTCCGGACTTGATGTACCTAATTAATTAGCAAAAAAACCGATCCGCCCGTTTTCATCCTTTGTCTCGGAACATCTCCGGTCGTTCCACGGTTTTGGTATTCCCGTCGATGGGTCGTTGACAAGAAATGAGACGAGATAATTTGTATAAATCGAATTGAGACGTTTTTTGGCGTAGAGAATGAAATTTCTTAACTTTTCTTTTTACTTTTCAATTTAACGTACATTTTATATTATTTTTTCTTATTAATTTATTCAGATGAAAATTTATTCACAAAATTGTATATTTTTGTATTATATCCATTTCGTTTAACTAAAGTAAAAACTTGTATTTTTTTTCCCCAAGTGCAATTTTTTTCGATAATTTTATTTTTTATTCTAAATTTCGTCACATTTCTTTTCCTGGAGTTATCTTCGCGCGACAAGAAATATATTTACGGCCGAAAAGGATGGAAGGAAGCCAAGAGAGCTAAGAGATTGCGGGTTTCGAAAAACAGGGTACTCGCGAGGAGATGAAAAAAAGGAGGAAAAAAAATGAAGAGTAAAATGTACAAATGTTGGCCGGACAACGAGGGAGCGACAGCCGGACGCGGTAAATACAAATTTATTAAAGGCTCGGTCAGTCCCGCAGGAAAAGCCACCTTAATCTTTCCCACGTCCTCATTTTTCCCTCTCTGCAAACAAATATTTCTTCTATAAAAAATGAAATAATAATAAAACAAACAAATAAAAATATTACTAGATAACAAATGGAGTATATAACAAACATATAATAAATAACAATCGAATAAAGAAGTGAAAAAACAAATTAATCGTTGAATAACAATTATAAAAACATTCCTCTTCTTCTTGATGGCTCTTGTATTTTTTATATGGAATATTTTTTTGAAGGCTCGATCGTCCTCGATATTAGGATAAAAAAACGGAACGAGGTTATCAGCGCAAGAAAGTTTCGTTTTTATGTTTTTTTTCTTCATTCTTGTTCTTCCCTTTTTTAAACTCGATAGAGTAAAGTACGCTCCCTCCCTTCGCAGAGACTGAATAAAGTGAGTTTCATTTCGAATGAACGCTGAACATGAACATTTGCACTTTAGCCCGCGAGCCGGCTCCATCCCTCAGGCTCTTTTTTTCCGTCTCTCCACTTACTTTCTTTCCTCGTTTTCCTATTTTTTTTGTTTCGCTCCTCTGCTTTTTTTTCACTTCACAAACAACAACGCGATCGCGATATGAGATGCTTTTCTCTCCACGAATCAAAGTCTGCAGCGAACTGAACGATCTTTTTCTGTGATCGCATCGAAGAGGGGAATAAGATGAAAAAAAGCTCAGGACTGACGAAAAAACCATTTGAAAGCTCAGCGGTACAAAAAGAAGTTTTCAGAGCGGAGAAGTGAAAGCTTGAAAAAGCTCAGGACTAAAAATCAAAAAATTAGAAGTAATATTCAAATGAAAAACATTAAATAAAAACAAATCAACAAAATTTAGGAGCAATACAATTTCAGATGTGACAAAATCCAGGAATAAAAAAATCTTACAACGAGAAAGTACCGACAAACAAAAGTAAAAAGCTCACCACATAAATTTGCCAGAGGTAAAAAACACAAGTGTAACAAAGTCCAGGAATAAAAAAGCCCTCTAATTAGAAAGAAAAAATACCAGGACTGAGAAGACACGAGGATAAAAAGCTGGAGAAGAAAATTTTTCGGGGGTGAAAAGTTCAGGCAAAGAAATCGAGAAATAAAGAAGTTTTGGTAAAAGAAAGACCGGGACTAAAAACGCAAGAATGAAAAGCTCAAGGTGAAAAGTTCAGGTGGGAAAAGCTCCTGGAGCACAAAGCTTGACCATAAAAATTAAAAAAATAACAAAATGAAAGCAAAAAAGCTCACACAGATCATCTCAGATAAAAAATCCAAAAATAAAAAAGTTTCAGTAGGAAAAATATCAAGGTTGAAAAGCACAGGACTAAAAAGCTCAGTAAAAAAAGATTCCAAATAGCAGAATTCAACAAAAATTGAAAAATTTGTTATAAAAGCTCAACAGTACAGAAATCTGAAAAAAAGATCAACGAAATATTAATTAAGCTCAATTTCCCTATTTGGTCGCCTGTCTCTCAATTAATCTCTTCATGTCATCGTCATTTTTATAATAAACGCGGGCAGCAATTCGTTTATCTGATTTGTATCGCTTTTCACAGCTCAGGCAAAGAAATCAAGGAATATAGAAGTTCTGGTAAAAGAAAGACCGAGACTGAGAAAACGCAACAATAAAAAGCTCAAGGTGAAAAGTTCAGGTGAGAAAAGCTCCTGAAGCACAAAGCTTGGCCATAAAAATTAAAAAATAACAAAATGAAAGCAAAAAAGCTCATGCAGATCATCTCAGACTAAAAAGTCCAAAAATAAAAAAGTTTCAGTGGGAAAAATATCAAGGTTGAGAAAGCACACGACTAAAAAGCTCAGTAAAAAAAGATTCCAAACTGCAGAATTCAACAAAAATTGAAAAATTTGATATATATAAAAGCTCAACAGAACAGAAATCTCAAAAAAAAGATCATGGAAATATTAATTAAGCTCAATTTCCCTATTTGGTCGCCTGTCTCTCGTTTAATCTCTTCATGTCATCGTCATTTTTATAATAAACGCGGGCAGCAATTCGTTTATCGGACTTGTATCGCTTTTCGCAGCCCTCGGACACGGCATCAAAATAATACATTATCGATTGATTGACGCGCTGAAAAATGTTGCTCCCGGCACGCTGGGCCATAAAAAATTAAAATGCTTATCAACAAGTTTTTTTTCCTCTTGAAACCTTTGACACTCATTTCCCACGATCGTTTATCTCTCGACCTTCCATATCCCTCACCAAAAATACTCACGAAGATAATTAAATTGTTTATTCATTGCCAGTTACAGCACAATATATTTCGTTTTTCAACTCAACCCTCACGGCTCTCGAATTAATTTTTTTTTTCGTTTTTCAATCTTCCATCCGACCATCACTCCATTTTCGCCCGAAATGAAATTGAGTGTTGATACACTCGAAAATCCAAAATCCAAAAGCCACCTGGACTACCCAGAAATTAAATTTGTCGCGATTGTTTTATCCACCGAATAAAAAGAGGAAAGAAAAATCAGCATGTTGTTTTTTTTACTGTAAATAAAAAATATAAACGGTGAGCGAACGTCTATATTTCAAATAAAATTTCTAGATATGATTTTTTTTCCTCTCGCGCTCACATTTCAATAACGCGACTTCGGCCCGGGGCGATTAATAATTCGATCCCTAGCGCTGGAAAACTGTGGAGGATTTGAGAAAGGAGAGAAAGAGAAAAGGAGATGAAAGAGTAGAAAAATAATAAAGAAAGGAAGGAAATGAAGTGAACGTCGAGAATCACAATGCAAATTACTCCCGGACGGTATAAGAAAGTGTATACGTTGACAGGGGAAAAGCTCCGGTAGCTCACGAAAATAAAACAGATGTCCATGAGCAATATGGAGAACTCTTTTCCTCCCCTTCGACCCCGACCCGCCCCTTTTGATACTTCGCTTTTTACGCGCGTATCGACGATGGAAAATGAATAATATTCAATATCCAAGCTTCTGCTACCTTTTTCCGCCTCTCTTGCTCGCCTCCACGTGAATAATGATAATTCGTTTCTTTTTCTGATGTACTCCATTGACCCGAGAAGAAAAAGGATTTCGGTACAGAACAATATTGGAAGTATAAAAAAAAAGTTTTGTCGATATTTTTTTCTTCATCATTCGTGATCGATATAAAAAATATCAAAAATCATGTCGATAAAAATTTTTTATTGAAAATAAAGTTTTCGATTAGTTAACTTTTCGAGGGGAATCGTGCGTCTCCGAGAAATAGGAATAAAATGAAAAAAAAAGTAAATGAAAAATAAACGTGAAATAAAAAAGGGGATAAATGTTTTTCCAGTGGCTCGTTTCGCGAGCGATTGCCAAAAACTAGCTCTATCAAGTTTTCCTCACAGTTGCCGAGGCTTTCTAGCTCGAGAGTTCGTGAACGTTTGTACGTGTACGTACACACGAAACTACAATACGCGAGAGTTAGAGAAATGGGAATAAAAAAATATATGAAAAAAATCCACAATGTTGAGATCGAAAGTTTAACCAGGAGTTTAATCGCGATGAGGAAAGTTCGAGCTGGAAGAAAAACTCGGGGGTGGGAGAAAAGCTACGAAAGAACTGAAGGAGGCTTTAATTATTTGTCGATTCGAATTATCGACCAAGCAATAAGAGGAAATTTATTAAATTTTCTTACTTCGATAATTTTCAGATATTGAAAACAATTTCGTAGAATGTTAATGAACAAATTTATTTTGCATATTTGGGGTACAAGACGATTTTTCGCTAATATTAAAATTGGTCAAGTGGTTCGATCGGTAAAAATCTTGCTGCACGTTTTTCTCTGGAAAAATAAAAATAATTCCTCTCTAACTTTTAACCAACTTTTTCTTTTAGCTCTTGTTTTATCGAAAATATATTAAGCAATTTTAAGAAAAGATTTAAACATCACTTACATCATTTGACGTATTAATATATAATTCTATTTAATTGGCGTAAATATATTTTCCTCCAATCTTAAATTTAAAATTGATAATGAAATTTCAATGTTTTTTTCAGGTAAAATAAAAATAAAATAAAAAAGAGGTAAATTTTGGTTCAGACAGGATAAAAGCTCAAGATCCGGTAACATGGGGATCCACCATTAAGGTCTGACCACCTTTTCAACGAGCCTCCCTTTAACCCTTGAAAACCGAACCGTTATCCCTGAAAGCTCTTCTCGAAAACTCTCAACTTCTCTCTCTCTCTCTCCCTTTCTCTTTCCACTTCATTTTCTCTCTTCCCATTTGATGTATGCACTAGCACACACGTGGAATTAGCTCAAAATCTCGCACACTTTCACGTGTCGTCGCATAATCTCCGACATAATTGCTTGCACTAAATCTTTATTCAAAAAATTCAATTTTTCATATTTTTTTAGCAAAGAGAGAAAGCTGTTTTTTTTACTGCGTGTCCCCGATTTTTTTTAATTTGAAATTTTTTTTTCGTTTTTTTTTCACAAACCTTTTTTTCAATCTCCAGCACAGATATTTTTTATGTCACGCTTTGTTGGAGCGAATCCGGAAAAGAAATAGGAAGGAACGATACGAAAATTGTTTTTCGAGAAAAGAAAAATGGGCCGGGATTTTACAAAATTTATTTTCGAAAATTTCGCACTGCCGTATCCCTCTTTTTTTATTACTTTCTCTTTTTTTATGGCCCGAGCATACACCGAGAGACTCGAAGGAAATTCCGACGTGCGGAGAAAGCCTATTTTCCGTGTCTCCTCTTTGGGCCGATCTTCGTCCTCGGACACGATCTCACATTTTTTTCTGCGTTTTTTCATTTTTCCATTGGCCTCCGCGTTGCGGGCTCACCCTCGCGAAAATCCGTACGAATCGAAACGTCACGTCATTCGAGATACAAAAAAATAGGAATTAAAAAAATTAGGAGCAAAAAAGTAGATTGGAAGAGACAAAGAAGAAGAGTATCCAGGATAGAAGGAAGTCTCTCTCGTTCTCCCTCAGCCTTCATTTTTTTTCCGTACCGAGGCTCTATCTTCAATATTTACGTCGCAATTCGCTTCCCGTCATGCGGGATATATCACGTGACTTTACCGGCGGAAAGAAATATGATAGTAATTCCGTAGCAGGCTGCGGAGAGTTATATCGCTACCGCAAAATGCCCAGGGATGAGAGTGCCTCCCGCCCAGAAGGTAACATGGAAAAGTGTGACGTATATATGACACGTGGACTATTACAATCCGGTACTGGCAGAGGTCAAAATTACCTCAATGCCCGACTCGAAACAAATTCATCTGTCGCTCTGACTTTTTTATCCCAAATAAAAAAGATCCGGAAGAGAATATTGGAATATATTTTTTGTCGTGATAACGTCTATTACCGTAGCTGGGGTGCATTTTTCGAACATGTCTATCTTGAAGTGGTTTAATGGCATGTCATCTACATGTACGGAGAATTATGACAGTAATAGTGACAACAGAAATATGAATACCTGCAGCAACATCAGCGATAGCAATGACAACACAAACAAGAACAGTAAAACATAATTTTTTGTCGTGATAACGTCCATTACGTGTCTATCTTGAAGTAGTTTAGTGGCATGCCATATACATGTGACAAGAATTATGACAGTAATAGTAACAACAGGAATCTGAATACCTGCAGCAACATCAGCGATAGCAATGACAACATCAACAGTAAAACATAATTTTTTATCGTAATAACGTCTATTCCGTGTCTATTTTGAAGCAGTTTAATGGCATGTCATATACATGTAACAAGAATTATGCCAGTAATAGTAACAACAGGAATCTGAATATCTGCAGCAACATCAGCGATAGCCATGACAACATCAACAACAACAGTAAAACATAATTTTTTGTCGTAACAACGTCTATTTCGTGTCTATCTTGAAGCAGTTTAATGGCATGCCATATACATGTAACAAGAATTATGCCAGTAATAGTAACAACAGGAATCTGAATATCTGCAGCAACATCATCGATAGCCATGACAACATCAACAACAACAACAACAGTAAAACTGTATAAGGAATGAATGGTACCGACATGTGAACATGGAAGACAGTCGCATCTATATATGTCAATGTTCACTACAACAAATAAATATCTAGCATGTCAATGGTGAAGACAGTTACAGTGACATTGTCGTCGTTGACAGCACCTATAAGAAAACCAAAAAAAATGTTAGCAAGAAATTTATATAATACCAATTACAATAGTGCCAGCAATACAGCTACACCCATGTTAGCTTTGTCAACAAAGGCTACGATACCAAAATAAATAAATGGCCCATCGATAATAACAATAATTAGGGCAATATTGAAGTAATTCTCAGCAGTTGCGTCAAGAGCATGAAAAACGTGAAAAACGTAGCCAAGAAAAACGTCAACAATATCGGATATACCAATGTCAATATTATCAACATGAGTTGCGATGACAACAACAACAACAGCAGTGACATAAAACGTAAACAGCAGCCACACGTATTTCAATACCAACCATAACAACATAAATATGTAACGCAAAAATGGTAACGACAGGTACCATAGTTACGATATTTACTAGTTATTACATTAGTCATTAATAATAACTACAGGTTACATGGAATCCCAAAATCAAGGGCAACCGCAACAATATCAACAATGGGTACCACCACACATCAATAAATTCTACAGTCTCAAACAGCGGCAACATACCAAAAGATAACCAACAATTGCAAATGCATCAACAATATGCATCAGTGATAATCATAGTTACAACATCAAGGTCAATGACAATTGACAATTATGTCAGTTGAAACATCAGCAACACAGTCATATGAAAAGCATCAACATTAATTTCAAAATCATCTTCAACAGCATCATCAACAAAACTGCAGCAACTTCCGCAACATCAACAAAAATTGCAAGGTAAACAAAAATCGCAACAAGATGCAACACTAGCTTTATCAACATCTTTTATAAAACTGTGAATAGTTTCACAAGGAGCATTAATTTCTGATTTCTCCTCTTATTTACACTTGCTTTTCATTTTCGCGTGACGATACGTCTCCATTCACGTTCCGCAGTTGGCCCCTCGCTCGATTTTTCCTCCCCGTCCGAGTACGGGCACGTGGCCAAAACAATCGCCAGCCGCTAAATTTCGAGTCAACAAACATTGGCCGACGGCCAGAGAGATCGCGCTCTCTCTGTTTCTCCTCTCTCTCTCTCTCTCTCGCTCTTTCCAGCTCGATCAACATTTCGCCCCCTTTGGAACATTTCAGCTTTTTTTTTCTTTTCCTCGGTTTCGCTGTCAGTAAGGCTTCGGAACTTTTGTCCGCTGGGATCTCCTGCACCACACCCCCGATTTCACCTTTCATTTTACCCCCACCGGAACATACCAACGCCGGCTGAAACATTGACCACTCGTTAGGGCCGAAACTCGGCCAGTTTTGTTTTTCCCTCTCGCTCTTGGCCTCGTAAACAACGAAAGCTCGACTCAAAAGCTTTCTCTCTCCTTTGTCCCCGTTTTTCCGATTCCCTTTAACTAACCTTCCGAAAAACAGCTCGTTTTCCGCCCTCAGGAGTAAAAAAGCGGACAAAGAAGCTTTTTTTTCTTCTTACACTCATCGATTTTATTCTTTCTCTTTGTCGTGTAATGAAAAAGAGCTTGAATTCGGAAAAGCTGCGTGTCCCTTTTTCCACATTTTTTTTTCTTTTCTTTTTTTTTTCTTATCGTTTTGGCTCTCAAGAGGAAAACTCGTCTTGTTCCTCGTGTATCCTCCGGCGTTTCTTCTCCGATCTCCCTCCCAGGCGAGTAGGAAGAAAAGTCAGAAAGTTAAAGGCGACTCCAGCGAGCGAGCGGGAACGTCGCCTCGTAAATTCCGGTCTCCTCCGGGCAGGGGGCCACGCTCGCCCGCTGCGTTTTCGCCAAAGTCGAGAAATCGAAAACTATCGCGCCACGCCCCATAGATTAAATTGCCCACGGACAATATTTATATACACGAGTTACGCGGTGAGACGCGCCGCTAAATGGCCGATTCTTACGGGCAATGCGAGCCAAATGGGCCACGAAGAAAATTCGGAAAAAAGGATGAAAAACAAATGCAACGGAATCGAGGACAAAGATTGCTCCAATTTTTTTACATATTCAATTATTTTTTTATCCGCGGAATTTTTTTCGGGAAAATTGAACGCCGTTTCTATCTCTCTCCTCATTATCTCTTCGTTACACGTACGAATTCGCTTCGAGATTAGCATGAGCTTCGTTGCATCGAAAAAAGAAGTGAAAAAAACGCGCGATAAAGAAAATCTCTTCTTTTTTTTCTCACCATCTTTTTTCTCTGCAGATGGAAATTGAATTTCCGTATCGCTCAACTCGTCGCTCCTCCATTCTCGCTCTCTGGACTTATTCGCTTTAATCAAGCCCAGAAAACTCTCTCCCGTTAAAATGGAAAATATGGACGAGGAGAAAAAATTCAGAATTTTCATCCTCTTTTTTTCACTTCTATCGATTTTTTTCGAATAACTGAATTTTTACGTCTGTGTAATACGAACTTCTGGCAAAAAAGTATACTGAAAAAAAGTTGTTTTCTGATACTGGAGGATAGTTGAATGCGATTGTATGGCTGTGTAAAATAAGTGAAGCCTCCTGTCCATAATTCTGATTGTAATTGGTAATTCTTTTTCGACTATTTTCCTTTACATGATTTCAAGTATCGAATATAATTGGAAAATTTATTGAATCAGGAATTAATTTTTTGACATCGTTTCGATTTCAGTTTCTTTTTACAAAGCAACATTTTTTTTTAAAATACATGAGTCGTTTTTCTTATGAAACAATGAAAAAATAAATACAAATAAAAAAAAATAAAAATTTGTCAGTAAAAAAATGTATTTAAAAAAAAAATTAATAAAAAAATTAACTTCAAAATTAGTAAACAATTTTATTATTTAGTTTATTATTTTTGTTTTTTGTGTATACATGCCTGTACATTACGTCTAAATGAGGCTATTCACTCTCATCCCCCGTAATAATGAGAGCGAAAGGGGCTTGAGATCGTGCGTCCGCGATAAAAGTAAGTGGGCGCAAGAAACGAGATTTTTTTCCTTTCTCTTTTGTGACGGGCGGGAGCGCGCTCGCCCGCTGCCTTTTCCGCAGGATAAACCGCGCGAAAGGCGGACTTTTGTCCACTTTTTTCTCGCTCCCGTCTCTTCCGCTATCTTATCGACCTTCCTCGTGTTTCCATGACGTTTTTCCGGAACCTTGTGCCTCCTCGAAGAAAAATCACCTCAACCCTTCGTTCCGCACTTTTTCTATGCCATTCATTTTTTTTTCATCCTCGGCCCCTTTTTTAACCCCGGCTAATGCCAGCGACGAGTTCCTCCTGTTGTTTCTTCATTTTTTTCACCTTACCATTTTTAGAAGGAAAGGAAAAACCATCCGGATGAAAGGAAATGTACAAGAGGCCTCGTACAATGGCTCTGATGATGCTTAAGAATTTCGTACATTCGGATCAAAAATTTTTTTCAAGTTCAAATTTTATTAAAGAATTCTAAAAAAAAAATTCGTAAAGCATTTTGTAAAAATTTGGTAAACATTGTAGTCAATATTTTTCAGTCCAAGTGTAGACGCCATTTGGCTATACTTAACAAGTGAAGTAATTTTTAATTAAAAATTTTGAGCCAAATTTAATTAAAATCTGGGTAGTCACTGTATGGAGATTTGTAGTCACTCATCCATTTCATCAAAATTCAGTCCTAATTAAAAATGTGTTACAACTTCATAAAAGATAAAAAAATGTTTCGCAAAACGAATACAGGAAAAATTCCGTGAATAATAATCTGAAAAATAATAAAAATTATTTTCAGCCCGAACCTCGACTTCTTCGAAGTCAAAGTTTTTCTCAATTTCAATATCTTTTAACTAACGTGTAGTTAATATACAAAAGGTACCTAAAAAATTTTGTAAATTGTAATTGCGATTGTAAATAATTACCAAATTTTCATTTATGAACTTAACTTTATTACAAAAAAAAAAATTTTCTTACTTTTTGGAGGGGTAATCCATTTCGTCTACCAAAAAATTTTTGTTTTTTCATGGCAGCTGATAATTTTGATATTTTTTAAAATTACATTGTTATACGATAGCATCTGGATAATGGAAAAAATAATCGAAAATTTTTTTAGTCAAAAACAGGCGATAAAAGTGATGAAAACCAAAAAAAAGACTTGTAATTTCGACTTTTTTTTGAAAATTCGTCTACCGGAAATTCGGAGGAGCTTTAGGTAAACACAATATGTATGTAAAGTTGGATAACGCACTCTCGTTCCTTTTTTTCTTCCCTCTCCCTCACTCTCCCTTTCTTTTTATTCGCCATGCTCTTTTCCGTTACACCGTTGCGGTGAAGTGTTCCTTTGTGTACGTCAAAAAATGCCGTATCACTTTTCACGAACGCATATTGCATGTACAACGTATAAAATATAAAATGAGGAAGAAACCTGAGGGATGGAAATAAGAATAAAGGGGTGAAGGGGGAGGAAAAGCCCTCGGAGATTCGGGTCACGTGGCTGCGCGATACCATACGTCCTCCAACGAAAATAACCGTTTCCATAAATTACGTATTATCGGGCAAAGGTATCCATTTTCTTTATTCCTTCTCCTTTTTTTATCCGGATAAAAAAAAAACGCCTCGCGAATTCTGCACTTTTTTAACCCTTCCATTTTTTGCCACAGCCGGAAGTGATGGCTGTCAAATTTATCATCCTCGAAGACTTTTCATTTTTATCAAGAAAATTATCTTCTTTCTTTTGAAATTTTGAAATTTTTCGAAAGTGCGAAGAACACGCCCTCGTGATATCAACGATATTTCGTCACGTGATATGACGTGACTCGTTGATTTTCCGCTTCTCGCGGGCGGCGACGGTAATTTTCGATAAAAACTCAGCCCCTGGGTTCACAAAATTAATATCACGAGGAACAAAAATAAAGAAATTCTCACCAGGAAACTTCCGACGTTAATAGCACGGGAAATGTCTGATTTGACAAAAAATGTAAGACGGATCGAAAAAAAATTTGATTGTAAATGCCGAAGAGGGGGAAAAAATAAGAAGGGAAAAATATATTCTTATCGCTCAGGAGAAAAAGCTCTTCGCACTTCTGTTCAGCGACAATCTATTCTCGATCTCCCATAAAAGTAAACGAGACACGAGCTTTTATTTCAATATTCATTTTGAGCTTTTTTAAGCAGGAGCTTTTATAACCCAAGCTTTTGCAAATGTTTCAAGAATTTGGCAAAATATAATTTTTATGTGTTTATAAAAAATCTTCTTTATTCTGGACACTTACAATGAAAAGCTCTTCATATTTTTGTTCCGCGACGATCTACGCAATCTTATGTAAAAATAGACGAGACATGAGCTTTTCTTTAAATGTTAGTTTAAGAATTTTTTTCTAGACGAAACTTATTCTAATTCAAGCTTTTGAAATTTTCTTACGAGCTTTTGCAAATTTTTGTTCGATCGCTCATTGAATTTTGAAAAATAATAGTTACATATTTTTAATATACGATTTCGACTGTACATGGCGAAGAAAATAAAATGAAAAAAAAAACTATTCTTAATAGTTGAGAGAAAAAGCTCTTTTCACATTTGTTCCGCGAAGATCTACTGTCGATCTCCCGCGAGAATAAACGAGATACAAGCTTTCATTTCAATGTTTGTTTCGAGCTTTTTTTAAGAGCCGGAGCTTTTATAATCCAAGCTTTTTAAATTCTGTTACAAGCTTTTGCAAATTTTTGTTGGAGGGTCCATTTAATTTTTAGGAATAATTGTTACATATTTTTAAAATACGATTCTGATTCTACTTGTCGAAATAAAAAAATTGAAAAAAATACTCCAAGTACTTCAGAGAAAAAGCTCTTCTCACTTTTGTTCCTGGAAAATCCACTGTCGATCTTCCGCGAAAATAAATGAGACACGAGCTTTCATTTCAATGGTCGTCCCGAGTTTTTCCTAAAAAATCGAGCCATTTTATTTCAAGCTTTACAAATTTTATCAAGAGTCGCGGTAGAGACTCGAGGCAAGTACATTTACGGAACGTCAACTGTACGCTCTCGAGCTACCGCTACTCTTTTTCTCCGAGTTTGC
>JAPYYX010000598.1:0-48226 GCA_030522605.1 Cremastinae sp. B BG-2022a | reverse complement strand
CACCATCTAGAATTCAAGATATTAAGGATTGAAAATCGCAAATTTAACATGGGCTCTTATGAGAGAGAAATAAAAATTGCGATTTTCAACAATAAATATGTCAATATCTACGTGGTAAACCCTCTTGAAATTTGGTACACGTATGTGGGTCACATCAAAGAAGGCTTGTGTAAATTTTCAAGAAAATCCTAAGAAATCGAAAAAACTATAGAACTACCTTAACAATTCTTTTCGGAGGTTCAATGAACATCAGTCGATTAATCGGACGTGTCCTCGAAATCGACAAATAATAAACTTGCACGAAAAGAGTTCTTCTCACTCTGTTATACGTATTCTCTCGTCTCTCGTTAGAAATTCTTCGTTGGATCCGATCACGAATGTATAGACGCTCATTTGTGGGACGCTCCGATAGCTGATGCAATTGGACTGGAAACCCATATGCATATAGATACATCTGTATATACATGTGTACCTATATGTATATTTGTAGTTTTTATGTGTGAGAAAGAAGCATGTCACCAGAAGGAATTTTCTCAGATTTTCGTGACTAAAAAGTTGGTTGGTTTTTTTCTTGGTAAAAAGAAAAAAATCAGTGTCGAAATTAGAAATAAATTGCTTCATTAATTCGGACGTCATGATACGATCTATCCCATCAATATCCTCTCTCTAATGGAACAATCTCTTTTTTTAATGATGGCACTGGGAAAAAAATTTCATCGAGACCGTATAAAATTCCTCGGAAATATTTGTATTTCGATTCTCCGGGTTCTGACGTAGACTGCATTGATCGAAAATACGACATCACTGACTTTGCATGAGCACGGCTTTTCCGGAAATTTCTCGAGCCCTTGTATACGAAAGCAAAACTGGTTGTAAAAAATGCTGTAAATATACCTACATGTGTCTATTATTAAAATATCAAATACCAATTGAGAGTATGTATTTTAATGCAAGCGAGCTCATTTGTAAAACATAGAATACGTTTTATTCTCGGTTAAGGGCAATGGCAAGTTTATCAATTAATAAATGAATTGTCATGAAAACTCGGACCGTATATCCATTCTTTGGATCGAAAAGAATGCATCACTGCTTTTTTGAGCTGAATTTTGCAATATTGAGAGAGAAATCCGTCGAGAAAAAATTTCACGCGCGCTGACCCTTGGTAATTTTTCTCGACGGATTTCTCCCTCAATATTGAAAAGTTCAGCTGAAAAAAGCAGTAATACATTCTTTTCGATCCAAAGAACGGCGCTCTGGTCCAATTTTTGATGAGAATTTACTTATTAATTAGTAAATATGTTATTTCCGAAATCTAGTAACTTTTGATTTCCATTGCTCATCTTAAAAAACATTAGGTATCTACATATAGATGAATACATTTTAATGTTGACAATTAATGGTATGTCAGACCGGTATGTATAAAAGATAGAGAAATTGTTCTTTTAGGTATAGGATGAGAATAAAGGTGAAAGAATGAGAAAATTTCCGTTCTCCGTCAACCAAAATGGTCCACAGTCAGTGCGAATAGTTAAACGAGGAATCTCGTTCACGAATTCCCCGTTTAACATCCGCACGGAGTCTCGTTGCGGCTTTCACAAACAGTTTTCGATTCAAAGTGTGAGTAGACACAGCATTTATGTAACCGCGGAGCCAAGAGATTCCAACTTGCTCCTTTCCCGACAATTTCTTATTTCGTTAAATTTTTCTGTTTTTTTTCGTTCCGTATACGTTTTTTTTCTCGCATTATGGGCTTACACTTGGTTTTTAATTTTATTACACTTTTTTCATCTACGCATATACCAAAGTTCGTGTCACATTTCTGACAATGGTCTAAAAAAATTGCGTTTAACGTTAAAAAAATGTAACATCTTTTTTTTTGTTTTTGTCTTTAATTTATCGTAATTATAAAATGGAGTATCCTTATATTTATCTGACGTTACACGTTCCAGGTAATAATGATAGGGGCTTAATTGATCTTGTTTCCAACGAAAAAATGGAAGATTTATGTAGCAACGATGAAGGTTTTATATACTTGCGTGATCGTGAGTCGGGTTTCTCTGTATATGCATGTATAAACATAGAGGATGCATAACTACAAAGAAGATTTTTCAACTTGTGCTCATCCCCTCCTATATTAATGAAAACAATTGTACCGCGAAACCGGAAAAAGTAGTCTATAATAGAGACGAAAACACTTTGTCCACAATCTTCTTTCAGGAGACAGGTTTTCTCCCAGATCGCGACTATAGTTAACATGGAATAAAAAGTGTCTACGCGTGAGCGAATAAAGGTTTCAAGATTGTCCTTACACGCGAATATGTACCTATATAAAAAAGCTTTTTCCGTTTCATATTAGAAATTTTCTTTCTACTTATTATTTTATTTTCATTCATTCTTTTTTTACATCTGAGGTCACATTCGTAATACTGATAAGTATTTTTTGCAAAAATCCCAACATTTCATTTCTTCATTCTCAGCTAACGGGCTGACATTTTTTACGGCTGTTGAATAATTAGATGCAAACACACTTGACTCAAGTTCGCCTTTCTTAGATTCAAACTACATTTCTGAAGATATACCTATAGATCTCATAATTATTTTTATTTATTATTTCATTTATATGAAGACTTCGAGAATTGAGACTGTAAGGCATTTAAATTGACACAATTAAAGTAATTTAATGAGGTTTTCGGTATCTACAGGCGTGTGTCGGAAACGATCTTCATTTTTCTATTCTTGATGACTTGGGATTGCCCAATCTTGATACTTTGTTCGCTTTTTCGTGTGCCAATGCTTACAGTTCTAATGAGCTTCATGAAGATTCCGATTTACTTCCTGGGAGATTCGTCCTGCTCGGAATACTGTGTAATTTCTCAACTCGAGATTCCGGTGCAATTTTATGACATACATCAACGAATCTATTTTTTTTCTTAAATTTATTCTCGAAGTGGACGCAACGCGCACGGAATCTCCAGAGAAAAAGAAAGAAAGGGAAAAAAACGAGAGGGCGAGAGGGAGGGAGGGAGAGAGAGAGAGAGAGAAAGAAAGAAAGGGAACGAAAGTGAAAGGACCTCGGATTCCATGGCACGTGAACGGAGAGTAACTGGATACACCTTGCATATTTTCTTGCAGCAAAAGTACCATTTTTCGATCCTCTCTTTACTCGAGAAGATCAATTAAAGGGATTAATGATTTTACAATTCCAGAATAATTTAGCGATTAATGGCATTAAATTTCTTCAAATAGGGGTATATTGACGATATCGACGCGGTTTTATTCACAGGTTTTTTTAATTGCTTCACCATGTGTTTTAGTTATTTTTATTTTAAAAAAGTGGAATAAATTGAAAGAGGTATCTACATCGAAATGTTTGCAAGTTCTTTGAAATCGCGTGAGAATTCTTCGAAGCGCGGAAAACACTCGGCCAGTCGATAAATCTCGTGCGAGAACGACGGCTCAAGGCCAACGTAGTCGCCCACCACTTTTTATGTAGAGCAATGAAATAAGAATGTGTAACAAGGGAAAACTGGACTCCGCACCGGTCATACTCTGATACTAGTTCCTATTACACGACTATCTCGAAATTTTTATACTCTTAATGAAGCCACACTACTTCTTATACTATATACGTTTAACGTCTTGAAACCGTCGCAATTACAACTTCTCATTTTAAAAAATTCCGATTTATAGAATATGCACGAAAAACTTCAGATGAGATAATTTTTTAAATATTACAGAGTATCATCATTGAAGTTTGGAAAAAGTGCAACGAAATTAAAATTAGAATGATTTGAAAAAGAAAAAAAAATGAGGCTTACCTACTCTATTAAACAAATTGGAAAAAGCAGTTTGAAAAATCATGTATTGGAGTAGACCTGGAAAATTGAAGATAAATTTATCTCACTGATGTAGATAAAGCGATTGTCGATCATCGGTTATTAAAATCAGCATTTCGATTTTATTGGACATATACAATAAGTATATATATACGCAACGTTCGTTCCCGCCGGTCTAAGGCGTATAAAAGCCTTAACTACATCTTCTTTCTATATAAAAATGAACTTGGTTGCTCAAGACGTTTTTAAAGAAAATTGGATTGGAAGATCATAATTCGAGTCATCGTGAATCGAGAATAAAAAATAGGAATGGTCGTTGCAGTAATTTGATATTCCGTATTCGGTTTGTTGAGAGCGTATATGAGTTACAGGTAGATATGTATATATAAAGGAAAGAAAAATAAACGGAGTGTTGAAGCAGTATTTTAGCGGATCTAGGCGAGTGGCCCTCTTAGCAAGTGTACCGCGTCCCACTGCCTGCTTCTATATACGCGTTCGTTTATGCACCTTAAATTCGTATACGTTTTGTACGTACGAACCGGTAACGGAACCACCAACTCGATTAATTAACCGCTCGTGGCTCCTTTAATAACTTATCCTTTATTTACGTTGCGTGAAAAAGGACGACGCACGAACATTCGGCCTCGAAAATAATTTCCGCACGAATTTATATACATACATACAATATCCCTCAATGATTACGCTCTGTAAAACTTATAACTTACTCTGATTCTACGATTTCTCTCAGAAGCTATTAAATTATCATCAAGGATGTATCAGATTCAACATAAAATACATTATATACAATGTATTTCGAGATTCTGCCAATTTACTATTTCAAAATCGTACGCTCGTTTATTTACAGTCGATTTAGCACTATCGCGGAACCGCGACATTTTTCCAAAACTTCGATATTCTCTCGCGTCTTGACTGACGAATGAGATGAGCGCGTTTTCATGCGATACCGGTGGAACAGGGCGCTTCGCCCCCTCCCGTTAAACTTTTCGCGTCCCGAAATAATGATGATGCGCGCGTTACTCTCACAGCAGGTTCTTCGAACTCGACGAAATTCGATATCCCATGCAATTACAAGGATCAGCATTAATCGCATCAAGTTCTGGCTGGAAATTCCAAAAACTTTTCAACAAAATCAAAATAACCATCTCAAGGTTAATTCTGAAGAAACAATATTCCTCTTTTTTTTAACATATTTTTTCATTTCACAAAACTTATTATTAGAGAAGGTAATACCTACAACGTTTATTGAAAAAATCCATATGTATATTGAAGAACTTCAGTTTAGTTTTCTTAATATTTATGAGCCATAATTTTCGTAATTTTGCATATCCTTCATCTCAAGAGATTGAATCGATGGAAATGTTAGCGAGTGACCTAAAATAGTCGCGCGGTGCTTGCCAGGGTAGACCGAAGAATTTTCATAATTTGAAAAACCTGTTCGAGTTGGTATTACTGTAAATTTAGAGATCGTGAAATTTAAATAGATCCACGGATGGTGTGCCTTCGAGTTCAGTGGGCATTTAAAAATTAATTCACTTCCAGAGGATATCGCGCCGAGTATAAAAATTCTCGCTGGGGATAACTGTTGTTCCGTCGAGCAAGTCCGCTATGATTATGCATTTCTTATATGTATGGATACGTTACTTTTTATCTTAGAGCATGCACAAAACGCTCGCAATGCTTTGCTCGTTTCTCCAGTCGGAGGTTTAAAACATGACAATTAAGAAAACTCGACGACAATAACAACGACTTTAATGTATTTTTGTTTACGAGAAAAATAATAAAATTGCTACTTTCAAGTTTTCCATATTCATTTTTAATTATCGTAAGCATGTTTCGAAGAAAAATATAAAAAAACCAATGTCTTTTTTTACCAGAAAGAAAAAGTATACGAATTGAAATTTTGTATAACACATTTTTTCATTCCTGTTGGACAAAATCTGCATATATATATTATCTACATGCCTATATCTTATGCAAAATGCAGGATTTTTAAGCTATGGTTACGCCATTGTCCATTTTATCCATGTAGGCAATAAATATACTTTCAATTATTTATCAAGCATTCCTACCGCAAGCACTTAAAATAGAGACTCGAGAGGAAATGAGAAAATATGTATGCTACAGATAGAGGGATGAAGAATTAAGAAAAGGAGAATTTACATTTACATTAACCGAAGGCATCAATCGTGTACTCGCAATATATTGTATTGTATTGTTGTATACCTAAGATGGAAGGAAGAGATGAAAAGTGAGGAAAATAATTGCGTTATATCGACGGTAGAAATTGAGAAAAAGGAGGAAAATATGAAAAAGACTAATAAAAATTCAACGGGGTTTCCCGAGTTCTCACACCCGCGATAAAAAGAATAAGGAGAATAAAAAAAGTTCCGATATTATATGTATTATCTAATGGGGGGCGGTTACGCTTGAAGAATTCCGAGTTTCTTCCATCTCCCTGTGGATTATTTGTATGGGAATATTTTCCATAGGGATACAATCGGAATCGTGAGTGAAAGGTTTACTGGATCCCTTCCGTTGTCGTTTGGCATTCTCTCGTGCATGTGGAAAAGAAGTACAATTTAATTCGCGTGTGCAGAAAATGCGCACACTGTGCCCGGTGTCTCGCGGGAAGGGAAAGGAAATGAGAAAGAAGAGATAAAAAGGTGGATGCTGTGTGGGGAATAAATTAGAGAACGGGAGATTGCGATGTTTCGAGAATTATGGATGATGACTGATGAGAAAATGAAAGATATGAAAACGTCAGCGAATCTCGTGGGCTGCCGGGGTGGCTTTCCAAATTGCGATGACCAATGTTTACTATACCGAGACAAAATTCGTCATCAACGTCATCTCAATCTCGCGATGAAAAGAAAAATTCAATTCGAGATTCATATTAAACGTTTTTCTCATTTGTCGAAGAAAATTCGACTAATACTTTTCTGGTTCACTGACGAGATGAAAGTTCAAATTTTCTGACAATATGGTTTATTTACGCTCGAGCGAAATAACCATAGGCAAAAATAAGTATTATAGTGGAACATATACATATATATTTGAGATCATTTCGTTTGCCTTTCGTTGAATATCATCGCATAGTGATGTTACTGCCTTCGAGAGGTAAGCAAACGAAATAATGAGAAAGAGATTTACATGATCCTGAGAAATCAGAAAGTATATATGTATAATATTTTTGTGCGAGTTTCTTTTATTCTTCCTTTTCTCTCAAACTCCATGTAATATTTCGAGGATGTGTTCCAATCAATGTGTTTTCGTGAGAGACGAAAACGAGAATGAAAACGTTAGTTGGGACTCTTCATCCTTGATACAATTTGTTGTATGGTGGAAATTTTTAAATGAACATTTCTGAAAATCCAAGGTTCATCTCTTTCATGATTCGCGTAAGAAATTTTGTTCAACATATCTGATGTACCTATATTAATCATTAGAAAGTTTACTGGCGTCATTCTGGTCGAAATGGTCGAAAATTTATCGAAATATAATTGCAAATTCAAGAATAATAAGAAAGAGGGAGATGGGGAAGGGAGGAATGAAAATATCGAGAGAGTTGTCGGAATTTCTATGGAAACGCGGCGCGGTCTTAGCGCGGTGTCATCGACAGGTATAGGATCAAGTACAGGATTCACGCTGGGGCCATTGACTCGTAACGGTTTTGGACTCACTTCTCTCTCCGATCTTTATTCCATTTTACCAACCCGTAGTACACGTAGCACCGTGTGTGGCAGAGACGAATAAGATTATATGTATTTCGAGAAAAACAAAAAAAAAACGTTTTGAAGAGAAAAAAAAGGAAAGTAAATAAAATTTTTCCAAAGGAAAGAATATAGGTATTTCAAAAATAGTAATACGTAATTTTCTCTGCATTTAGCAAAGATCGCTTTTTCTAACACTCTATAATATCGATATGCGACATCATCAGGATCACCGTGTGTTTTACACAGCAAGTGCGAAGAGAGAATTGCAACTTGAAATTTTATCAATTCAAATTCTAATGCATACAATGCGGAAATGTATCACAAAGGTATTATTTCTCATTTTTCTACTGAGCGATTCTACTTTTTATATTTCAAATTGAACGTGATTGACAAAGTATAATAAACTAAAAAAATACATTCGTATTGTAAGTTTGTAAGTAATTTTGATTTAGCGTCAAATGTTTTCGACCATACGTATATACAACAATACTGAATAATAATGATTAATTACTTAATCATAAGATTAGCACATTAGCACAAATGAAAAATGTATTATTGAAAAAACAATGAGCGATGACTTTTTTTTCAGCCTCGAAAATGATAAAAATTGTTGCGCTGATTCTCGGGGCAGCAACGATCGTGAATTCAACGTCACCGTGTCCGTGGACCTCGGATGTAGCCGAACTCGAGAGTTCTTGCATCTGCGATTACAATCTAGCTCGAGAACTTTCCGTCCAATGCGATATCGTCGATTATGGACAATTGCTGACGGCGATGCGCCGTTACGCGTCAAAATCGCCGATTGATCTTTTCTACATAAACAACAGCACGATTGGGAGTCTGAGAAACGGATCTCTATCCGCTCTGAAGATAAACAATATTCAGTTATCCGGATGTCGGATAAAAACGATCGAGAGAGACGCGTTTAAGGGTCAAGAGAATTCTTTGAAGAGCTTGAACCTCAAGGACAACGAGCTAACGGAAATTCCGAGCGAGACTTTGAAGACTCTAAAAAATCTGACGGTCCTCGATCTGTCGGTGAACAAGATAACCCGAGTAAACGATAGCGCTTTCGCGGGTATAAAACTCGTGACTTTAAAGCTCTCGGACAATGAGGTTAATCTCGCCAGTGGTGCGTTTCGCGGTCTTGAGAGGAGCTTGAAAAATTTAAATTTAAAAGGAACGAGGCAGAAAAAAGTGCCAGATGCGCTGCGGGGCTTGAAAACCCTCGCTTTTCTCGATCTTTCACAAAATTCGATAAGAGAACTTCCTGGATCCGCTGGAGCGAAAGCTTTCGAAGCCCTTGATTCTCTCACAGGACTTAATCTCGAGAGAAATCTCATTCAGAGCATCGGAAATGACGCTTTTCACGGAATAAAAACAACCCTGAGCTCGTTGAGCTTGCTCAATAATCTTATTCCCGATTTTCCGACCGCAGCGATAAGCAGCATTCACGATCTTAGGGTAAAAATTATTATACGTATTTTTCTTTAACTTTTCTTTCCTTTCCAGTTGAGCCTACAGAAAAAGAAAAACACACATTTTTCATTACGTAAAAATTGCATACTCATCCCCATCGTATGTTTTTCTTGCGCGAAAAATTTCATAAATAATATGGATACTTCAAAATAAATTAATAGAAAATATTGACTACCTCAATTGGACACTACGGAATTGCTATTTTTGACATCAGGTTCTGGACATCGGTTTCAATCTGATAACCGAATTGCCGGTTAACGCTTTCGAAGGGAACCCTTCGATAACGCTCTTGGCGATCGATGGTAATCCTCTGTCGAGCGTTCCAGAAGAAGCGCTCTCGCGTCTGAATGGAACTCTTCGAGGCCTCAGCCTCGGAGGTCGATTCCTCGTTTGCGATTGCAAGCTACGCTGGATCATCAACTGGATCCGCACGAGGGACCTACAGGTCACCAGTCGCGAGAGGAAACCACAATTTTGCGGCAGTCCCCTCAGACTTCAGGATCGCAGTTTCTACAATATCGATCCAAACGGTCAGTCTTCTTAATTCTTTTTTCATTCTTTTAAAAATTAACAGCGAGTATATTCCTCCCCTTATTCCTCTCCTCAATATATAATAAATCATTTAAAAATATTTCAATAGATAATTATATGTATGTATACATAATCGCCGACGAGAACTATAGAACGGCGCATGAAATAAAAGTGGAAAATGTAAAATGTTTCTTTGCAGAGATGAGCTGCGAGCGTACTCCCGAAATAATTGGAATAGGAACGGTCGAGAGCGTGGACACGCGCGAGCCTACGGGCCCGGTTAACGGTGTCGTAGATGTCTTGCTTCCGACGACTCGAGGACCATCGACGTCAACCTCGAGGCCGACGCAACGTCTCGAAAATACGACGCAAGCGGCGACGTCGTCGAGTACCGCGACGGAAAAAATAATGGGAACGTCGCAAACGACGACTGTAGCACCGATGACGAATCGTCCGACCGGAGCCCGAACCGGGAACGTTGTCGTCGTCAGGACTACCCCGGCGACGATAAAGCATAGTCAGGACGTCGCATCGATGCAACAGCATCAACCGAGGCCGCCGCTCGTCCTGGGCTCTCCTCTTTACAAGACAAAAACTTTGGAAAAAGACATAATCGTTAAAGACGTTTTGAGACAGGACAATGCCGTTATTATTTACTGGGACACCGAAGTTTCCAATATTCTTGGATTCCGAGTCATCTACAGGCTCTTTGGCGATACGAGCTTCAAGCAAGCACCCCCTTTGGAAGCCAGCGAGAGGGAATTCAAAATAAAAAATGTTCCGTCCCAGGTAAACCTCATCGATTTTCAATCCTCGCCGAGTTTTTTTCGATTACATATAACATGTATTTTATTTTCCATGAGCATTGCGACGAGAAATCTCCTCTTTTATAATAAATAATAAATACCTTTTTAAAATGAAACTTTTAGGAATGCATAGTCGTTTGCGTGGTTTCCCTCGAAGAGACTAACATAACACCGGCGAACGTGCCTTACAGCCAGTGCAGGGAAGTCCGAACGGAAAATTCTCCAACTTCGAACATGGATAAGATAACGATAGCCGCGAGCGCCGCGATCTGCGCGACGGTGGCGGTTGCTCTGATAATATTTCTCGTGGCCCTTCGACGAAGGGCTAGAAAGTTGCATACGTTGCACAGTATCGATCAGACGAAAATGGGCGGACCAATCGCAGGATTGCCAGTTAATTGTTGCTCGAACGTTGGTCCAACACCAAGCCCCGGTGGTCCATTATCGTCCATGGCAACCCTAAGCGCTTACAACGCCCAAAAGGAATGGGATCAAGTTTCCGCGTACAGTAACCGCAGTATTCCACGACCGAGGATCTTTCCCGTAGATCGACAAGGTTTTTTTTTCTTTCTACAACAACTCAACAAATTATTTATTCTTTTTCTCTCTCGTCACTCGTATAATTTTATTTTTATCATTCAAGGCTTCCGTTTTGAAAAAAAATGTCCATTTTTTATGTACATACATACATCATTCGTACGTACCTACGGAAAAGAAGAAAATAATTAATTCGCGTTCGTTCGGTGTTCAGGTTCGATGACGAGAGCGTCCTGCATCGACGAAGGAAGATCGCAGCCCGGACACTACGGTGGGAAGGTATCGACGCGATCTCTGGCGGATGGCCAATCCCAGCACAGTTTCTCCAACAATTCGTCCCGTTACTTCGCGAACGCGGCGTTAGCCAGCAATCTCGTAAACACGAGACCAGGTTTGTAAAAAAAGAAACTTATTTTTCTCGCGGAGGGAGAAAGATATTCTCTGCAAATTTTCGACGTCTGTATCTGCGTCGTCGTCAAAATTAATAACTTTTGAAATTTTTATATATATACATAGAATTGCGGCAGTCGAGACAATCTCTGGCAGCGGCATCCGATCGGATGTCCCGGAACGGATTCTCGACAAATCATTTGCCGCCCCACGCGTCGGCTCGTCGTCAGCGGCCGCGGTCGCGCAACCGCAACATGGAACAGAATCCACCACGTCCAGGCAGCAGGTACAGCCTGGCGGACTCGACTCACACGCTGAATAACTACGAGGAGAACAACTGGACCGATCACGATATGGATATTTACATGGCCCGTAATCCGACGACCAGAAGTGGACTCGTGCCTCTGTAAAATGTTCTCCCATCTCCCATCAATTGCTCAATCGCGCTCTCTCATAATCGTACTGAATAATGTTTCATCTTTTTCTCACACGTGTAATACCAACTCGATGCAAATCGATGAAAAATCTCGTCTGTGCAGAAAACGCTCATCTTCCAACGCGAAGATAACTTTTCGAAACAAACTCGAAATCCCTTGAGAGATTACATATACAATATGCAACATGTATATCCAATTGGGATGCACCCTTGAAACTTTAACCGGTCTTTCCATTTGAAACATGGAGACTCGTGATTCACATAGTTGCGTAAAAAATAGGTGCTCGAACATATTTTCACGTCTTTTACCGGCATTGTTTTTTTTCCAATCATTCTACTATCGACTAAGCACGGAGTACGCGCTGCGATTGAAGAACATGTAGCAAAATAGATTCACATGATCCGAAATTTAAATCAAGGATCCTGGTATTCCGTGAAGGAATTGTCGTCGACTCCGAGAATCGTGCGAATTTAATGCATTTATGATTAGTCACATTAGCCTGTATATTATTTTTAATTAGAGTAACGTCAGAGCTATATTCGTGGTTCGTCCCAAAGACTGTAGCATGACCAATCTGATGATACATAATTAATGGACTGCTGAACAGTGTCGTTGTAAAATTTTTCATCAAATATATTTGGTAAGAAATTTCTATATGTACATGTATTTGGATAGAGCCTAATTTTTCGACAAGAAGAAATATATATAATATGTACTACTGCATACCGAAGAAAGTAAACTATCATTTAAAAGCTATGAAACGAAAAGCGCGGATATAAAAGAAGAGATTTGTGTACATCACGGCAATTAATTTCCTAAGAATCTTTTGGTACAATTAATTATATGGTGAAATGTTGTATGAAAAAATGTTTCGAGTTTGAAAGTTGACTTTTCGTAAACGCATATTAGAGGCTGCAATTTCTGGTAATAATAATATAATAATTATCTAAAGTTGCATGTGATAAAATCTCTGAATCTTGAAACTCTCGAATTTTTAAAATCCAACCTATATCGCCGTGATGCGATAACCTTGAGCTAGACTATTTTCAGTATTCGTATTTCCATTATTCTATAGAAATCGCATTTGTGAGCATCCGTTCTCTTTGTTATTCTTGGATAATGTTAAGTCTGTATCAGCCTTAGAAATGCAAGTGTGAGAACATGAATGGAGTGAATAAACTTTAGTATTATAAACTTACCCTGGTATTGAGATGCTCTTTTCCCATCTGTAACGTAATTCTTGAACAAATTCATGCCAGATCTGCGCCAGGGCAGCAGCTCCGCCCAGATTGTGAGCACAGTGCGCAGCCACAATTCCCAATCTCCATACCAGACTATCAATTCCACAGGTTTTTACTCCTTT
Organism: Cremastinae sp. B BG-2022a; assembly: GCA_030522605.1. Classification (NCBI taxonomy): domain Eukaryota; kingdom Metazoa; phylum Arthropoda; class Insecta; order Hymenoptera; family Ichneumonidae; species Cremastinae sp. B BG-2022a. Next base: position 35,113 of record JAPYYX010000598.1, on the reverse strand, counting down.
CCATGGATCATCCTCGACACTGTATGCGTTTATGTCGCCGTACGGAGCTTTCTGTAGAAACAACATTTTTTTCATCCTCAAATAGTTGATGCACTCGAACCGTTTTGATCGTCAACTTGTAAATTTTGTTACGTTTTTTTATTTATCATTTATCAGTCTGCAGATTGCCAAAACACCATTTATTCTCTAACGATTAATGTGAATAGTAAAAATGTCAATTATAATCTGAAGATGAGAAGAACGATTGATTGTACCTGATTGTCTTCAGCATCTGGAAAAAGAAAGTACAAGATTGGAACGAGAAGTTCTTCCGAGATAGGGCCTTCGACGTTTTTGTTTCTCTTCGATGTCGCTTTGCCGACAACCGTCGACAAGGTTGGTATTCTCGACTCCGTTAAAACGTTGAAAGCAGAACTCAAAGTTTGCTCATCGCTATTCCAATCGGTAACGGCAGCCTCACCGAGCAGGTCGATCATGCTTTTTTTACTCGAGCAAAGTTGAATAAAGTCTATCAAATATTCGCCGAGCAAGCAAGCAATTGATGGAATCATTTTTACTTGAACCGACCATTGCGGTGCTAGTTGTGGTTCGAAGTCGGAAAATCCTTCGCTGTCGACGACTACGTTTTCCGACATTTGTGGCCACGTCGTGAAAAGATTGAGTTCCCTTTGAAACAACGAATGTTTTATTTTCTCAAGACATTCAAGATTTCGTTACTAAAGTCAAGCGATAATATTCAAATCGATAAAATGTAAATAAACAGAACGTTATCCAACGTGAAATACGCCAACGAAATTTTTTCCAAAATTTTCTTTTCCATGACTATTGTTCAGAATCTGACAATAATATCACCTGTCTTGGAAGAGTAGATTATTGGTTTTTACAATTTAAAGTTCAAACAACAACATCACGAACCTCTACCAAATTTTTACAATTTTTTCGACCTCTGCGTGTCTTGTTACATGTAAATTTTCCTTTTTTTTCATCACAGTATCGAGTTAAGCAAAATCAACACTTTTTAGAAAAATACTTACCCAATGGGATCAAACGTTGCTCCGAAAGGTAATTTTCCCAATTCCGCAACACCAAGTGTTTCTCCTTGCATAAAATCGAAATCAGGAGGCTCCTGCATCCACGTAAAACTCGTCCAATCTTTCAGGATGTAGGAGAATCTCGTAGAAACCATGACAGGCTCAAGTCTTATGCCACAACCATCAGATATTTTTTGTTTAAACAATGCGAGTAGACCTGTGTAGATAATATCGTCATAAAGAACATACACGTTCATATGCCAATATTAAAAATCAAGATAACCAGGGACCACAAAAATTTGGATACAATGTTTTCTTTCTAAAAATGATAGAATGGCCTTAATGTACCAAAATATAAACTCCATTAAAAACCTGTCAGGTATCTGCAATGAGGAGGAGTCTTTTTCAAATGGATCATGTCCAAGTGAGATAAAGTGCCTCGACCGATGCTGATGCCAAGATAAAACTTTTGCCACTGCTCTTGAACTTGCACCAAAGCCGCGACTTCGCTGTAAAATCACTTCTATTTGATTTTCACTCATTTCCATGACTGCTGTTATTAAATTATTAAATTATTACCAATTAACATTGCCAATAGCTATTGCGAGAGAACTAAGAAGAATCTTTATTCGTGTCTCATCAAGAATTGGTTGACGCTTGGATGGTACAAGGACCAAAAATTCACGAAGGCCGTAGTATCGAACGATTTCCATATGGTCTTCATCGATTCTAACAAAGTCATTCGATGATTCCATGATATCGATGTGAGCCTGAGTATGACTGTCCTCACCTTCTGAAGAACACTCGACTGGCTCTTCATCTTCGATACTCACCTTGAAATGTTTTAAAATAAAACCGACATCTGCAAAATTAAGTAAATTTTTGAGAAACCGCTAAGAACAGTAAACTCAAACCCTAATGAATACCTGCAAAATTGAGCTCTTCCGATTTTTGCGTCCATGATAAGTTGGCAAAATCTCCAGACTTCAAATTCGGTCCTATATTCGTTTGGGGGATTTTCCATTCATGTACGATTTCTTCTAATCGAGCAATAAAAACTTCCCATTCTGACGCCGTTGTGAAATCATGATGATAAAAATCTTCAATCTCGACGTTATTCATCCTTTTTTTATTATCATCGATCGAAAGCAAAAAATTTGGTCACTTTCCGCAGTTCACGATTGATTAGCACCTCTCGCGTAAAATAAAATAATTGATCAGAAAGTACTTAATGGAAATTGGGCGTTAAAAATTAAGGTTACAGACTCGAGTTTGACAGTTTCCAAACTGGTAACTGGTAACCTATTTAATGTGATTGTAACCCAGAACCCAGAGAGAGAGAGAGAGAGAGAGAGAGAGAGAGAGAGAGAGAGCTTTGAGAAGAAGCGCCTCTGCCACCTCATAAGAGAATTATTTCGACGCAAACTCGGTTGATAACCGCGCGCGCGGTGTCTCGAGAGAACGCAAGAAACCGAACCCAAACACCCCAAGTTGCCAGCGTTGACTATACATTATTTCTCGTCAATAAATTCAACTTGTGTGAATTCGGAAAATTTTTATGCATAAGCACACTCTGAAGGCCATCAAAAAATATACGGATGAAGCATTCATTGCAAAATTCGAGTAAAAAAACCTAAAAAATGAAAAATTTTTTATGCACAAAATATCTTGACAATAAAAAAAGACGAACATAAAATGCTACGCAAAATGCATCTATCGAACTATAATGTATATATTAACGAAATTAAGTGAGGGTCAAGGGGGTAGTGGGGATTGGTGGACTAACTTTTCCGAAGACGATTCTTTTGACAGTCGGACTATATGTGTTTTTTCGTATGTCATCTCTGAAGACAACATCAGGGACATTATTTTTGTAAACAATAATCACGGGTTTTGCGTGAACGTTTCGTAAAAACAACGATTAAAACGATATTCATATAATCTATCGTGGAAATATGTAAGTATATTTTATCACTTATTTAAGGACAAAAAAAACTATCATATTTTTTTACTGCATGAGTATGTGTTAAATGAAAGAATAATTAAAGTGTAACTAAAATATATACTTATGTGCATATAATGAAAAAATGCTGATGGTTATAAAGATGAGGGTTTTTAGTCGCTAATAGTCACATAACTTATTAGATATTTATGTGATAAAATTATGGGAACAATTCAAAAAAGTAAAAAATTTCATAAAATTTCGTGAGAATGTTGATTTTTTTTTCTGCTTGCTTTTTGATGAGTGATTCCATCATCAACTTTGAAATTGACTTAATATATACGGATATATAGTGAAAAACTCCGGAACTAGATATATGTAGAAGAAGAGTCTGAAAAAAATAGTGTCTTCAATCATACATGTATATATTTTATGCTGAAGAATGCACTGATGCTCGTTATAAATTTTATGAAACTCATCATCCATCTCTGATGGTGTTTTTATCGATACGCCTCTATATAGCTATCCTCTCCTTGAAACGAGAGAGAACAAAAAAACTTTCTACATTAAATAATAAAGAACTGGAAATGCAAATAGGATAAAGATCCCGGTGAGAGAAGAAAAAAACGAAAAAAAAGGATATTCGGGCAAAAAGAATCGAAATATGTAGTATAGTTACGTCCCTGATGAGAGTAGAGGTATTGTATCACGAGATACTTTTTTGTCGCTTTCCCCGTCACGTCGCACGATAACTTTTATCGTCCTCCCTCTTTCTCCGAGAGTCCTAATCATGCGTTGTCGAAGATATGCCAGCGAGCAGGACGGAGAAGAAATAACGATGAGAGTGGGAAAAGCTTTTGGTACGTGCGCGCTTTTACGTAGCTCGTTCCAACAGCGGACGCGCGGTGTCGATCCGCCAAGCCAACCAGCGCCAGTAGTCTAGACACCACCGGTATAGTCAGAAGCACGCACCTACACACTCGTCTAGTGGCCGCCGGTAGTAAATTTAGTACGTGTGTACTTTATTTCCTCTTGCACTCATTTATCGATACATATAATAAAGCTCCAAAAGCTCCAAATAAAAAAAGCGATAGCAAAAAAATCAATATTATACGCACGTATATGTACAAGTGAAAACAAATAAGAGCAAGGTGCCGGAAATTTTCGAACAAAATAACTATCTGTGATCAAGAGATGAGACGTTGTAATTCTATTGTAATATGTTTCTCGATCGAGCTTCTCGCGTAACGATTGAAGCATCTATCTTTCTTGAAATAATATAAGACACATAATAACTTAGGACTAATGGAAAACGAGTCGGCATGATCGTAAGTAGTCTTTTTTTCTACACACTATTTCTCGGAATTGCACATCTTTTTTTTCTTTCATATTATTTTATTATATTTATGACATAGTTTTATTACTACTTGTGTGACTAATACTTTGTTCATTGAATTCCGGACTACGTTTCTTTTGCCAACGAATGATGATGAGAAATTGAGCGAGAACAATAGATTTTTTTTTTCTGTAATTGAAATTCAAGTGTTGCTCAATCCTATGTAAAATAAAAAATTCGATCCTGGCGCATCTTCATTTTTCGCACTTATCATTCGAATGCCAGATTTCCGAGGATTCGCATACGCACTCTATCATCCTCTGTTGGATTCCGCTGTAATCCGCTTCTCTGGCATATGTTACTCGCATATCAGAGCACCATCCGCCGTGCATATCTCATTCAAGTTTCCAACGTGTGGGTACATTGATTTTTCCTCATTTTACCGTGCTGCATTTCATAATTTCTAAAAATATGAAAAATTAACATTTCCCGTTAAAGTAAACTAACATGCACATCAAGAACAATTGAATGCGATGAGTATTATTGTTTAAAAATGATACCCATTACTGTGAACAAGCAAACAGCTGTTCTCGATGAATTCATCAAAAACGTTGAGAGTCTTGCTGATGCTATTATATACATGCATATGCGTTTACCATTATTGTCATTTAAAACGTGAATACATGTATTGGAAATATATGAAATATTAAAAACGTTTAATAGTAGATATTAAATATCGGAACCATTTTTTATGTCGAGATCAGTCTCAAATGGCATTTACACCTATAGTAATGAGATGAAAAAAATTTTTTTTTCATATTTGAAAATAGAGAGAGAGAGAGAGAGAGAGGATTAAGTACATCGCATAAAAAGTTGTCGATCCTGTTGGCATATTTTACTTCATCAGCTATATGAGACTCCTTGAATAATGTAAAAGTAAAAAAAAAACCGTTGGTTGCTCGGTCAGTTGCCGGGTGAGACGGATTAGATATCGAATCCATTTCTCGGGGCTCGTCCCATTTTATAAAACTTTAGTCCCCTTATTTACATACCGACAAACATTGTGTCGTTATAGCGTAAAAAGTATGTCACGCCCGTACAACGGAGAAGGTTGGTCGATGAGCTGAAAAAGAAAAAAAAAAGTCATTATAACAACAGTCGACAATGTGTGTCGAGCTTTGAGAAATTGACACGATGAGAGATTTATGGCTATAAATAAAATTGCAATGTGAAAAGCAAAAGGAGACTCTCGTCAGGTGCGACGACAACAGGCAACAAAAAATCATCCTCCCTCCGCAGGAATAAGAGGCAAAATAGTTTTCTTTTTTTATATCGGACAAAAAATGATTTTATCCCCTGGGGGAGAAGAGAATACGGAATACGCCAGTGGACCGCGCGATAATTCAATGCCTGCCCTAATACGGATATGTACCACTTATTTTCTCATTTATTCTCTGGAGAGATTAATGGAATAAACGCGACAAAAACTTTCATGATCAGAATTTTAAAAAATTTTCGAAAAAGGGATTATTATTGTATTATTTCTGTGAACACCATCAACAATAATATTAAGGGCAATTACGGAGAAAGAAATTACTATATCTTATACAATAAATAACTGTTCATCGAAAAGAATGGATTTTTCATGTTCAATTATTCAATATATATATTGATGTATGTATATTGTATGTATATTGTATATATGTATGTATCAATATGTATATTGAGCGAGAAGTTTGTTTAAAAAAATGTAGTAATTTTTGTCAGTGATTGCTCATAATTGATTTTATATATCAATCACTCAATTATACTTGTATGAAATTTACTAAACAAGGCATGTAACATTAAATTTATTAACTCGGGATACCATACCGCACATACAAAAAAACACTCAAGTGATTGAAAATTCAATGAGAAAATTTGAAAAAAGAAATATACAGCTTGTAAAAATTTTCAATACCCTCTGTATTACATGTTTTCGGTATATTGCGATCTCCTTGTACTTGATCGCTGCATGCGGTTCTTAAAACTTAAAACGCAATGTTTTAATGTTCAAATACCAATTGTATATTTGAATTTCATTGATCGTATAGGTACATCTGTAAAACAACTTCCAATACAAGTTTATTAATTTTTAATATACATTTCTTTTTTATAGTGCACAATTTTGTCAAAATAGGACCGTCTTGAATTTTTTTTTACAGTGCAGATAATAAAACTGTGGATAGATTTTTTTAAAAATATATGTTGCAGAAAATTCGTGTTGAATGAAAAAGCGATAGAATGACGAGAAAAAAGCTATTTTTAGTTTTCCCCTTTTAGCCTTGATTCAATATACTTATCATCTGGGGAGAGTTTAAGCAACAGCATTCATCGGGGAAAATAATGAAGCATCAATTTTATTCATGAGTGATTTTTTTTCAGAAAAGATAACTTGAACATTTTTGAAACTCTCATTGAATTTTTAAAAATTAAGCAATAAATACAATTGACGTATATACATACATATAACGTGCATATTTTCAATATTACGTGAAAATCTTTGTGTTTATTCGATATTCGGTTATTCGGTTTCAAACCAATTGTCCAAGACTGATGAGAAACATTTTTTTCTCGTTCTCGTATTATCTCTTTTGCGTTTATGCAAACCAGCAGTTTGCTCCCATCTCTGAATTTCCCGAGTCACTTTTAGTCGTCTTAATTAATATGAAGATTATGCTGCGAAGGATATCGATCAAATAACAGTTGGACGTGCAGTCGAGCGTAAGACGATCCTCAAGTTTCCCACTTACTTACATCGAATATCAATGGAAAATTGTCTTTCAGCGCTCGATCCGTCTGATTCGAAGTAGGTACATTTTCTTCAGGTGCATGCATGAAAGTGATTAATGCAAAACGCAAGCGGCTTAATCATCACACATATGTATACAGGGTAACGGGGGGAGGGGGGAAACAATATGGCATACCTTAAAAATTTAGTGAAAATGTTCAATATTTTAAAATTTGATTAAGTTTAATATAAAATAGTGTTTTCTGTACTAAAATCAGTATATGTATAATTTGTGATATAAAAACACATTTAAATAGAAAGAAAAACATTTTTTTTTTACTTTTTGGAGGGGTACCCTATTTGTTCGCTAAAAAAATTTGTTTTTTCTCACTGTAGCTGAAAATTCTGCATCTTTCCTTTAATTGTGATTAAAAAGTAAAAGATTCAGCATATTTGAACCCTTGGAATCGGAACTTTTTCTTTTTTGCCCCTTTTTTCCCCCCCCCCCCCCCCTTCCCCCACTCTGTATATGTGTGTGTATTTTATGTATGCGACGCAAAATTGCATACAAAAAGCAATTTGTTTTATGAATCCTTCAAATGTCTCTCCTCTTTTTTCCTCGTTACAGCGTTTCAATTTACTATCATTCAAAATTATACTTCATTGATCCGTACACCATTGAAACTTCTATACAGAGATTTTAATTCTTACCCGCTTAGGAGGGTTTAAATTCAATACAATACGTATCACATATATCATTCAAAATGTTATTTAACAATTTTCCGTCGTTTTATTAACAGTTTCCGTAGCAACGATCGATCAAGTGCACGCATAACGAAAAAAATTGCAAAAAATAAAATCTTTAAACTTCAGTGTTAATATTGATATCGAGTGGCAAACATGGAAAATAGATAGGAACGAAAATTTAATGTCTGAAATTAATCTTTGAATTGAATTTTTGAATATTTTAATATATTTAATATATCTATAGAAAACTTTGAACAAATTATATTCTCTCATCTTTCAAAATATATGTATGTATTGGGAGCACTATTTATGAGGTATCAAAACTTAAATCGACATGAAAGGTATTCATATTCATAAAAGAAAAGAACAAAAACTTTTGTGGAATAACGTAACACATCCAACTGATTTTTATCGAAACTTGTAATTTTTAATAATAATACCTTTTCAATTGAAATTTTTTGCACATGTTGTTGTACAGTATCAAGAATTTTAAGAAATAATTTTCAAAAAATGATATCATTCTCTATTGGCTATATATGAATATCTTCATCATTGGGTCTAATCCTATTTCATTCGATTTTTTCGGTTTCGAAATACATAGTTAACGTTTGTGCTCAGTAATAAAATTTCAGTTATTGGCTCATACAATCTATAACGTGCGATTACCAATGTAATGTGGAGGCAAATTTAAATAATATAATACAATTGGTCAAGTGTAAGTCTATATCTACCAAAATGAGATAAATTTGAAAAATGATATGTGAAATTTCATAAATTCTTGTAAATAAGAAGAAATAAAAAAAAAAACACTTGTGTCAGAGAGTAACAGAATTGTTACATAATGAAAATAAAATTTTTCAAAAGTTTCCAATTATATGCACATTTGTTTCGGGTAATCGATCAACAAAGTAACATACAGATATAGATATACGTATGTACGTATTCTTATTATATACATATGTATATCGAATGTTTTGCTGTAAACGTGGATCTATGATTATAGTAAAATAAGTAAGTACAATAAGTAAAAAAAAGTAACTTGTCTGGCAAACTGCTGGACAGACGATGCGTGCTTTTGCTAGAAGAGTTTCATCGACTTTTTTCTATACTATATATCTTTTACCTCGTTCAGCTGTATCTTGAGCTTTGATATTACTCGTGTTGGAAAAAATATAAAAAATAAAAGCAACTCATTGGCTCCGTTAAAAGTTATGTGGGCTGATCGATGTATGTTTTTATCAGTACCTATATTGAATAAACGAGAGTTTCAAGTCAATCGCGTTATCCGGGTGATGAGTACTGCGATGATTCTTACAAGACACCGGCATGATATCTAAAAAAAGAGTGTAAAAAATTAAGAAAATATACCTACATATTATAATTATACTTAAATTCTCCAAATTACATATCATTTTCTCAAATTATTCATCTAAAGTGAAACGTACACGATAGAAAGAAAAAAAATATTTAAAAAATAGGGAAGAATAATAAAAGAAAAGCTTCGGAACTGGTTGCCGTGGGAGCATATATACCTGATGCTTTTCCACCGGAATCCGTCCTCCTCCCCGTTGAATAGGAAAGGGAAAATGAGGAAAAGTTTATCATGCGAAGGTCGCCCCATTTTCTATCCTTCGAGCGAGAGAGAAAGGAAATTCTAATTAACGACGTAAAAAAGCCGACAACAGCAAGGATGATAACAGCATAAAGAAAGCGAACGAGAGCGTAAAAATCGGGGAATTATACGTCTGTGCTTTTTTTTTACCGAATGAAAACGGGAAAATGAAAAAAAGAAGAAAAAAAACGGTACTCAAAGTGTAAGACAGAGCTGAAAAAAAAAGAAAAGAAAATGGGAGACTGCAGGTCCGTGCGCAACCAAAAAAATTAACCTCGAAGTTTGGTGATGGCCGCTGAAGGAAGAAAGGAAGGAAGGAAGGAAGGAAGGTAGGTAGGTAGGTAGGTAGGTAGGTAGGTAGGTAGGTAGGTAGGTAGGTAGGTAGGTAGGAAGGGGGATAGAGCGGTAAGAAGGGTAAAGCGCGTGGCCCTGGCCTCTTCGGAGCGGTTATGAGGCCAGGGTCGACGGGAATATATTCGTTGTGCGCGTCCTCACAGACGCGCGAACACTCCCGCTTCGCACCCTTGATATTCCCGGTCGCACGAGAACAGGGAATATTACGCGGGCGATACCCGGGCACGGAGCTCCATTCGAACCTCCAACTCGCATGCGCCTGTCCTTCATCCTCCCTTTCTGCATGAACGTAAGTTTCCAAGTTCACGGATATATATTCCGCGACTCTCATCCCGGCCTTTTATTCCCGTTGTAACCCTCCACCCATGCACCCACGTATATCGCGGCGCTTAATCGCGAACAATGTGAAAAATTAGAGAAACAGAGTCTTTCAACGTTTTTCTCATGATAAATATAAGTTATCCATTGGCAAAGTCCTTATTTTACCCAACTAAACCCATGCATCAACGATTCCTCCGAAGTTATGGCACTTTTTCTACAGCGTGATGATATACATATACATAGGTACATACCAAATTTTAAATGTCTCATCCCTTTAAAAATATGCAATTGAAGAAACATGCACACAGAATGGTTTGTTGAAAATTATTTGTAAAATTTTCTATGTAGGTACTATAATAACATGATGCAGGCTTACTCAAAAATATATGCTCCGCCCTTTTAGAGACGTTGATGAGGGAATAAGGATGTTAATTGTTTTTGTTATTCCCCTTTTTCTCGATTTTCAGGCGAATAGAGAAAGAATGACTGCATTCATCTGATCAGTGGAGTTGACTCTATTTTTGTTGAATCTTCGAAAGATCGTCCGCTACGGATAATATAACTATGGATGCCACTCACGGCACGAGCCCGGGAAAAGGGGCGAGATGGGTCTGTCCCAACGACAGACAACTCGCCTTGAGAGCAAAGTGAGTCAATCGAACATTTCTGTATCTGTATGTGTGTACATACTCTGATTAAGTTTTCTTCTATCTATCTACATATAACTACTAAAAATTGTAAAATAAAAGTTGGTGGCAAATAATAATAAGCATATACGCTACTCCGATCGAATTTTAACCTGCTGTTCGGATAGCAATAGCAGTAGCAATATAAAAGGTCTTTGAAGCGAATTTGTGGAGAGTTATTACTCGCTGATCGAATGACCGATCGAACGAAATAAATTTGTGTGTGTATGGTACAACGTACCATATGCGAGTACCTGCTTTAAGGGATAGATCAGAAATAGCTTTGCTCTGATGGCAAAATCACGGTGCATCGCAACCTCTTTTAAGAACACTCTCATACGATTATTCTGGCTCAGGGATTCGTTCGCGTGCATGCAGAGATGAGAGAGTAAATAAAAAAATAACGATGAATTTTTTTCCAATGCGCAAAGATATAATGTTGTGTCCCCCTATACACGTGTGCGGTAGACGAGACCGCGATCAATACGCACCTTGCCTCATCGGCCTGAGCTTTGACAAAAGGGGCACAGAGAACTCATTTTCTTCCGTCAATTCGTTATATTATTTCTTCTCTCAGCCGCTCCACTCTCGACTCTGTCGCGGGAATAAACCTGTGTATATACATATGAATATAAGCAGGTTGTTTTTGTTGTTTACTTCCGAGCAAATGAAGCGACGCATTCGACTTGGGAAAGTGTTCGCATTAGGCCGCGAACGAAAGCATTATCTCTATCCTACACACGTTATGGGGATGGGGATGATTAAAGGGTTTTACGCCGGAGGTGGAGCTCGCGGGGAGACAAAGTAGTAGGATATTATCTAGCTTTTATTTCACGCCGCACTGATCGGAGGCGTTTTTTGAATCTCGATGAATTTCTCGATTTTTTTCTTTTTCTGTCTTCTCTTTCCCTTTATCGCACTTTTTTAAACAATATACAGCATACATATACCTACATAGAGATTAAAATATGTACAGCATGCATGCATGCATATATGGGACACAAGCGCGATCCAGAGTGTCAGAGGAAATGTTATTCCTTTGTATAAGCAGAGAGTATACAATACGTATACATATGCGGAGACTTTAGCTTTTGTTACCCAAACCGTGCCGTTTCCTCGATCTTTTGTTCGCATATGCTGACCGTACGTATACTTACATACGTAAGTCTACATACATATATGCTTATTCGCCAAACATCGGAGATGAAACTTTTGTTTCATCGAACGCGCGCGATTATTATTATATAGATACATATGCGCATGTAAAATCTTATTATTGAGATTTTCGACGGATGTTTTATATTTTTGTTGTTTTGTTATAATCTATAGATTACGGACGGGATGGTCCGTGAAGAGTAGTTCCTTTGATGCACGGTTTACCGATTTTAATTACTCAACATCGTGTCCCGGAAACTTGAACACATCGTCAGCCTCGACACCGTTTGCTCTCAGTGATGCGGAAAAAGCGTCGATCATTCAGGTTAGATAATAAATAAATAATCCCGGAATATTTATGATTAAAAATAGTTAATGCTGGATTTAAATGAGAGTTGAAAGTTTGGTGAAGTTTTTCTTGTTTTATTCTTGATTGAGCATAAGTATACAATATGACATTGAAGGTGATACAGCGAGCGGAGGCTCTGGACATCTCGGAACAGGAACGCGTAGGTCGACTGGTCGAGCGTTTGGAAAATATGAAGAGAAACGTTAGCACGGCGACGACTACGAGATCAAGCGGAAGAAGCTGCGGAAGTCGATGTTCCGGGAACAATGGTTGCGTCTGTTCGTGCGCGCTCTGCGGTGAAAAGTTTGCCGTTCTCGGAGCTGGGCCGAGTCTTTGTCGCGATTGCCGAAAATATATCTGTCAAAAGTGCGGAATCGAGACATCACCGTCGTATCTTGGACTTCCTGGAAACTCGACAGCACCGACGACAACCTCAGCGTCAGGAGCCGCGACGGGAGCTCAGCAACAACAGCACAACGCCGCCGTGTCGCATTTTCGTCTCAGGCCTGCAGGCACTATTAACAATAAATTATTCTTGTGCCGAATCTGCGCAGAAACGCGGGAAATGTGGAAAAAGAGCGGAGCTTGGTTCATCAGGGGCCTACCGAAGTACGTTTTACCGGAAAAAAAAGTAAGTCATGTGCATCATGGGGGATATTAAGATCATCTATACAATGTATCGATCTTTAAATAATATAGAAAATGAATAATTTGTTGTAGGAACGCGGACGATCGAGAGCGGGCTCTCGAGCCTCGGGCTGGACTCTCGCCGGAGGAACGAAATCGCTGGAACCTCCGGAAAGGGATTCCTCCTCGGACGACGAAGCTACTCGTCGTATGACGAGAACGAGATCACTTTTATCTGCGAGCGTCGACGTTGAGGTTTTTTTATAACGATTCTTCACTTGCTTCACGTTAAATGCGTTTATTTGAAGGATTTCCGAACGTAGGTTTTGCCTGGTGAGACGTCGACGACACCCGTTCCGCCAAGCCCGGACTCACGGGCGCATTTGAGTGTCAGCAGGAGCGGCAATAACTCATCATCGTCAGCAACGAGCGAGTACGATCGACGTCCCAGCGGCGAGTATTCCTCGACGGAAGCTCCGGAAAGCAGCGGTAAAGTGACTTCCTCAGCATCGACGAACACGATTAAATCGAAAAGCGCAAAGAACCGACGACGATCCAACAGCGAGGAGCAACGGGAGAATGAGCCATCAGGCCATCAGGCATCGTCACTCGGTGAACGGACCTCGAGCATCGGCGGGCATCAATCCAGGTAAGGCGAGACTCGCTGGATCCAAGGAGAAATGTGCGTGTACTCATCCGCTGATGGTTTGTACAAATTCCGGTGAAGGGTTACGAGATCGCCATCGGCAAATACGGTAAAGTCGAAAAGTAACGGACAGCGGGGAAACGCTCGTAGATCGATCAGCGAAGAGCACAAAGACACCGAGGAGAATAATTCAACAAACGTCACGCAGGTACATCATCCCAGGTACGTAGAGTCGTAAGCCGAGAAAACGATGGTTTATACTTTTCTGCCCTACGACGATCGCAGCGGGATCAACGCGAACAACGGCAGTATCCTCAGCATCGATCTCAGCAACCGCGTCGCGAAGGAAGCATCGAGCGGACTTTCGGGGAACAGCAGGATGAGCGAGTCGAGCTTCGACCTGGTCAAGCATTACGAGCACAATCAGAAGCAGCTGGTGGAGGAGGAGGAGGGCCATCAGCAGGAGAGACTGGAGGAGGAGGAGGAGGAGGACATTTTCAACTGCCTGGATCTGCCAAGGATAAAGCTCGAGGGTTCGTTAACAGCTTGAAATAATGAACTCAAAAATCTTGGTTATGAATTCTCAAATGTCGTAAAAGTATATATCTATATACATACAGAGCCAGTGGGATATGGAACTCTGCAAATCGAGCTGCGATTCGTACCAGCGTCGCTGTGCCTCCAGTGCAGAGTAATCCGTGCACGAGATCTAAGACCTATGGATATTCACGGCCTCGCGGATCCATTCTGCAGGCTCATTATCCTACCGAAGCCGTCGTCCTCCACGACGAGCAAGCTCTTACGAACGAAAACGGTCCACAAAACTCGAAATCCCGAGTTCAACGAGCAGCTCAACTTTTACGGAATCACGCAGAGCGACGTGAGTCACCCAAAATTATTCATATTATTTTCAACTTGGATACATGTATGTAGATACGTAGGATATTATTGTCGAAATTTAATGAAACATAAAGTGAGGATATTATTATTCTTTTTTATTCTCAGATGAGAACCGACAGAGCCTTGCACGTGCAACTTCTCCAGGACGACCAAGTAGCACGGGACTTTCTAGGAGAAGCCAGATTTCCCTTATACGAAGTACCGTCTTATCGAACGAAATATTACAAAGTTTTCCTAGCGGATCGGTATCCGGTAAGTTTTTTTTTTTTTCTTCAGATTGATTTTTAAGAAAAGATTGTAATTTTTCTTTTCTTTTATCAGGAGCGCAAAGAAGAGAAGGCGTGGAGCACAGAGCAAAGTACCAATGGGAAAGGTCAAATTCAGCTGAGAATGAGATACAGTACCCATCGAAGAGCTTTGCTGGTTACGGTGGAGCGTGCGTTCGATCTTCTATTTGTGGATCGCAACGGGGCTACTGACCCATTCGTGAAGCTGTCCTTGACGAAAGAACAGCAGACGGAAGAAGTGGCTCTAATGCAGTCAACGATCGTCAACAGCATGGCAAAGAAGGCTTCGAGAAAGCTCGCAATTTCCTCGTCACGGAACAGCAACGTTCGCAGAACGAGCGTCAAGTGGTCAACTCGGAACCCCGAGTGGAACGAAGAGTTCGCTTTCGAGACTCCACGAGCGGATCTGAAAGGTCTCGCTCTTGTGATATCAGTGATAGACAAGAGCGTGGCCATGAACAACGCTCGGTTAGGTAATTCGGTTTATTCATTCATTTTTACTTACTTGATATAATTTGTATCAAGTTTCTTAGAAAATAAATCTAGTTTACCGAATAGTAAAGATTAATAAAATATGTATATCAAAAGGAATAGAGATTTATAAAATCTTATTGAAACTTGATTCTTTATTCCTTCATTGAAAATATGTAATGTTATTTTAATCGTTTCCAGGTCATCTCACTCTCAGTTGCAACAGCAAAGGCGCGCGTCTTCGTCACTGGATCGATATGATTAAATTTCCCGATCAAAGCCATTGGGGTTGTCACAACTTGATCGGTGATTGAGCGTCGATCGATAAAGCTCGAAAAATTTTCGCGCAAATGAAATCGTCAATCGTCACAAGAGGCATATTTTTAAATAGAGGTAACTCGAAAAATGAGGAAGGAATTCCATGGAGAGGAAAGAAAAAATTGCACATCTTTATAGAATGCGTAATGTAAAAACTATTTTCAAATTGAAAGGTAGCATCTTCGATTTGAGAATCTGAATCTTAAATGTAGAATTGTTAAAAGGATGAAGCGGCGATACGACGAACAGCACTCCCGGTCATTAAAACGCAAAACCGCGTTCACATAATAATCCTTAATAGAAAATAATATATATGCAATGTTAAAAATTGTTTTAATATCTCACAGAGAGACGACGTGATCGCCGCATCTGTGTTGCGTCATCAAATCTACCACCAGAAGGTCACCACCATCTTTTCGACTTTTTTCTTTCGCTTACATCCATCGTAGATAATTCTATCAGAGAGAAAGCATCATTGTTCAATTATTCTTGACAAGCAGCATCATTTTGAACCTAAAAATAAATTTAAAAAATTCCATGGTTAAGGGTCAACATTCTTCGGTCGCGTGCAACACTGACAATCTTAAAATGCTAATCGCGCAATGCTAATAAATAATTCCTACACTTACAAGTAGTAAACAAAGGGTTCAACAATATATCAAAAAAATATATCATTCAATTAAATATATTACGGAAAAAAAAAACAGGAATCTCGATATGGAATTATTTTTAAAACTTGATGTTATATACCAAATATATCATTTAAAATAAATATGTTAAATTCCTTGCTTTCCGAATGAAATGAAGAAAAAAAAAGACTCCAACATCATCATTTAACGAATTTTACATTTTATTGGCATGTACAATCTGTTGGAGAGGTGCGTATTGGGAAGAAAGAGTGCATGTACTTCAAGAATCCTCGTCGGAAGAATCTTCTTCGGCCTCCCTGAGCCACGTGATGAAAGGATCAATCGCTGTCTTGATAATTGCCGAATTGACTTCTTCGTCGTCGTCGATATTGTCGAACCACTCAAGGATCTTTTCTTCCGACAGGATATCGCGCTCATAAAGCGTGTGCATCAAGAGCTTAACGAAAGACAAGAATTCGTGAGTGGTTGAAGCGACATCTTGGATCGCACGGAGACAATCCTCCTGGGCATCCTCGGTTTTGACGTACTTGAGAACAATAGGATTAAAATACGTGATCATGACTTTGAGAATTTTCTGATAATTTGTGTCATTTATAGTGTTCTTCTGCTCAGTCAGATAATGCAAGGGTAAAACCAATATCGCTTTTATCACGTTGTATGTGACTTCACGAATATTGACGTTGTAAGCGTATCTCGAAGAGTTTATCTCCAGGATCAAATTGTCACAGTTGAGCTTATCCTGGTATCCGCGCAAGAGGCTATCTATCACTTCCGAGAGGAACATGTTCGTGTCGTCCGGTACAGGGGACGCTCGTAATGAGCTGTCCTCGGTGCAAGATTCTTCAGAATCTGAATATACTTCAGCAATCAACTTTTCCTTGTAGTATAAAAATTCTTCATTGGATTCTGTCTCTAATTCTGACATCTTCACAATATTGACCTTTTTCCCAGAAACCTCCAAGAAGGAATCCTCGTAGAAACTTTTCCCTGGCAAATTCACATCAGAAGACAAGATACAAGCGGTAAGTTGACAATTGTTTTCCAACAAACAGTTGGAAAATACGATGCAACTTTTCAAGATGCAATTTTCTCGTATCGTTGTATTAGGAAAGATGTGAGAATTCTCAATACAAACGTTATCCCCAATTTTACAGAAATCTCCAATGACTGATCTCGAGACTAGTGTGTCTTTTCCAAGTCTACTTTTCTCCCCGATTATCGAGTCCTTCTGAACGACGCAACCTCGCGATAATGCAGCTGTACAGTGTTTATATGTGTTTCTGGACATGTAAATTATTTTCCTGAAAAGAGGAAGCATGTCAGGAGTCAATGGGTATCCTCTCCTTTGTAGTATATCTCTGCTCAGGGTATGATAAGCCTGCCAGGATGTTATCGGGAGAGCATACTCCTCGGATTGTAGTGTTTGCCAGTAAATCCGAGCATCCAGAATCTCCTCGTTCATCAAGACTCCTTTAACAAAATCTTCCATCGTCTGAAAAAGAATCGACTACATGTTTACTTCTGATAATCTATGCGAATATTCTAATTAATGATTAAAATTTTTTGCAGGTCATTTTCTAACCTGGAAATCGAAATTGTCCGCAAATAACGGCAGTACCGATGGTGAGCACATATAAATGTGAGTATCTATGTAACTGGAGTTGATCTCAATTTGATCATGATTCAAAAACCATTCAAGCTCAAGTTTGATCTTCTTGTCGTCGCTACAAAGCTTCTTGTGGAATAAGACTTTTTTGCTTATTTTATCAGCAACAAACATGCAAGATTGCTCTCTGAGCGATGAATCCCTGAACGTTCCAAGATCTTGGAAAACCAGAGAAAGCGCAGCACCTTTATCTTTATCGCACTTGCTTCTGTGCAAAGCCATTAGATCCTCAAGATTGGCATTGGTGAAGGCGTCACCCCTTACAAGGATGAACCTTCCACGAATCAACCCTTTCGTGTCAATGTCTCTGAGAGCATCTCCCAAGGAGCGACAGCCGTCAGAAATTATCAAGGAAACGACGATGTCCTCGTACGACTTGGAGGCTATGTAATCTTTTAATATTTCGATGTGATTGCTGCAGTAAAGAAACACTTCTTGGACGTGAGAACGTATGAGGGCTTCAATTAGATAATCAAACAATCGTGCGTTTGCAACGGGTATCATAATACTTGGACAGACATCGTGCACCGGATTCAAACTTGTCGAAAAATCGTCGGCAAGAACGACAGCCTGTAGAGTGTCGTTTTTCGTCAATTTTGTATCGGCAATACATTTCTTCGATATTTTTGACATTTTCTTCCTAACTCATAACGATATTAACGAGATAAAAGTATTCCGGAGCATCAACGATAATACACGAACATACGGATGACCACCACAACTCTTACAATAACATTATATTTTTGAGGTTAGCACATATTTGACATCAGCGCTGTTTTTCGGATATTCCGAACTAATTATATTTCATTCATCATAGGCCCCCCCGCGCGAGCTTATATACCGATAAGTTAGACGGCGACAGTTATCTCGGGAGGCGTTACAGACATTGCTAGAGCTGCCATCACCTGGCGAACAGCGGGGTCTACAACCTATTCGTTGTTCGTTGAATTTGCGTTTACAGTTCACACTCATCTTTATGAAGAATTTCGTCGTACACATGTACGCAAAGCCATGCATGCGTGTAGATAACCGCTGATTTTTAAAAATTGAAAATAAATTGTATAAAAATGAATTTTGTGTGAACAAAGTGCGTAAAAGTATTTCAATAGTTGGAATGAACTGAAGTAAAATATCAATACGATCTTGCGGCGTAAAAAGTTTTCAGTGTTTATATTGTTAGCGAGCGAACTCGGATAAAAATGGCCGAAGAAAATGAGGATCAGTGGTTATACGGCGATTCTGTGGACGTAAAAGACAATCCATCGCTTGAGGAGTCGACGGAAGCTAAAAATGATGATGCTTCGTCACCTATAGACAAAGAAAAGGAATCTGGAACAATTGAAGATGAAAACGCAGAAAACATCAGAGAGAAAAATGACTTTTCCGCGGGGGTGAGCAATGAAACTAACCTATAAAAAATTTTGCTACAAAACTCAACGAAATATTGTACAAGCTTGGACCGCCAAAAAAATCATACGACGAAATCCTATTCCATACGAATGCATACGAATTTGATTTACACATACATATGTATTTTACCAATGAATCTTTCTATAGTGTAGATGTTAAGCAAGGAGTTGTAATGAGAAATGGTATGGAGAATGACGGTGCGGCTACATTGAATTTTTCAAACTTTATAATTATTTTCAATTTTTTGACACTCTCAATCGTCCAATTGCTGAAAGTTTTACCAAATTTTTTCTTACGAGAAAATAGTTTACGGATAACAGGTTTTCTTAACAGATTAAACAATTTTGTGAACAGGCAATCGAGGACTCAGCGGTCCCTGATGAAAAAGAATTAATGCTGACTACGAATGGCAATGAAGAAGATGGAGGCGATGAAAATGAGAGTAATGACAAGGAAACACAAAATCAGGATGAAGATGATGCGCAGAGCGATACAGATTCGGATGATGATGTACATGTGGTCATAGGCGATATTAAATCAACGCCTGCTTATGGAAGTTTGAATATTAAGCGTTCTGGTCTTCTGACTAATTCGTCCGGTGGACCCGACAAGTTGAACAAACAGCCTGGAAAGTTCAGTATTGACGAATTTGAGACTATCGGTGTGATAAATGGCATTGCCGCGCATGAATTCAATTTGGACCAGCTTGAAGATAAACCTTGGAGGCAGCCCGGAGCTGACATTACTGATTATTTCAATTATGGTTTCAATGAGGAAACATGGAGAGCTTATTGTGAGCGTCAGAAACGAATGAGAAGCGAATCCGGAGTAGGCTTGATATTGAATGCTGGTGGAGGTGGTGGAAATTCAACGAGCGGCACAAGAGTGCCCCAGGTGGCCATTACCAATGACAACAGTAAATATTCAGGTATAATGGGCCCAAAGCGCGCCGGACCTCCACCTGGTAGAAAAATGGCTGGAACGATTGACGTCATCGGCAGTTCGGGTCTCGCATCGAGAAGAAACCTCGATAAGTCACCTCCGAAGGAAAATATCATACAGGTGATGACTGCTGATAGACGAGAGTACTCCAGGAAACCCGGCTTTCCGGACATGAGCGTACCACCGCCCGGAGCTGGAATTCCACCTGCATTTGACATGCCACCACCTGGCTATCCTGGGGAACCGCCACCTTTCTACATGCCCGAAACTGATCCATATTATCAGAGCTATGAACCCACTCAAGACAGCCAGTGGGGCAATGATCCGGTAAGAATTCAAATTTTCAAAACTTTTTATTCAATTTTCGCTACAACTATGTTTTGTTTTTTTCTTCTTCTTCATATGCCGACATTGAGGTAATTTGAAAAAAAATATAATTTTTTGTTTTCTTGAAAAAACTAGGCTGTTATAAAATTTAGCTTAATGATTTCTTCGATAGACATGGCAACCAACTAATTTGGCTATTCCCATGACGGAAGCTGAAGAGGACAAAGACTGTGGACCTAAGACGATACCAACGATGGTTCCCCCTATTTCTATACCCCCTCTAATGCCACCGAGAGATCAAAAAGAGTCGAGAGATCGAGACAGAGAGAGGGAGAGAGAAAGAGATCGGGAACGAGAGAGGCCGGATCGAACGGAGCGAGATCTCGAGTCCATGGGTCGCGAGAGGGATCGTGATCGAGAACGCGACAAAGATTCCGTAGCAAGGGATCGCGAGCGTGAAAAAGATTCAATGGCTAGGGATGAGGATCGAGAGCGCGATCGATCGAGATCGCAGTACCGTCACAAAGAAAGGTAATAAAAATTAAATTAAAACAAAAACAATACTTTTAATCTTTGACTACGGTATTCATAAGTGAAATTGCACCTTTTTAGACACAGACATAGATCAAGGTCGCGTTCCCGCAGACACAAATCCAGGTCTCGTAGTCCAAGTCGGAGAAAGAAGAAATCGCGAAGATCCGACAGGGAAAGATCCAAGGAGGAGAGCGAATGAATGCATTTTCTTCAATTACCCCTCTACGCGATCAATGTGAATATAGCGCGACATGCGTTCGTTCATTAATCGTGCTAATTTCGGATATAGAATTTCAAAGTAATTCAGTTATTAATGTGTACAAGACTCAAGTTACGTTGCGAATGTTTACAAAATGTACAGAATCGAGTCACTATTGCGATTGTTCATTTTCATGAATACCGAAATGTGAAGTATTTTTTGTACAGAAAAATGCTTCTTATCAACATCGAAATAATTGTCTTCAAAACACGAGACAAATTAGAAAAAAAAAAAAACAATAAAATAAGATTATGGAAAATACATTAAACAAAGAGCTGGAATAAACAAAACACGTCTTCATGTTATTTACTCCACTATTGACACGCTCCAGCAGATTTAATCGTGAAATCAACTTCGTAAGACTGAAGTCGTGACAAATTTATTAAGGTGATGCATCAATTTGACATCTCAGACACGAGGACGAGGAACCACACGTGATTGCCATTCAATGTATGGTTTTATATCATAATGTTATTACAGAAATGGTATTTTTATAATTAAAATTAATAGTAGTTTTGTTGGTAAATCACTCGCGGGTCGATCGATCGATCACATCTACGCTTTTGACGCTTTTTTTCTTCACGCATGATTTTGCTCGTTTTACTTTCTGCCCTTTTTTCTTTGTCGAATCTTCTCTTTTTTTATCATCATACATAATGGAAAAAAATGTTACATTTGTACAGCCATCATATACATGTTACATTTAGTTTACTGTTAATTTATTACCATCGTTTTTTATTCAATTTCTTTTTATATGTGTTCTGCTGTGTGTCTGACGACTGTGTGTCTGTGTGTGTGTGTGTGTGTCATGTGTATCTGCTGTATCTTATACGTTTATGAATGACAATGTGTACAATCATGACGATCTACCATTTGAATGATCTCTTTCGCATCTTTGATTTTAAAATTTAATAAACTTTACGTACATTTGAGTATGAGATTTTGTTGCAAAGATTTCCATCGTACACGCGCGAATATAACTGTTTTTCTTCCTTTTTTTCAATTTACACGTACGATAGAGAGGCGCATTGTTTAGTTAAACTCTTTTGCTCGATTTTGCGATAGTAGTCGCGAACTTTCGCCGGCACGAGTTTTTGTTTTTAAAATGTAGACCGTCATGTAAGCGATTTGTCTCGAGCCCAACATCGAGGGAATGAAAATAAATAGGATACTAAAATGAAAGAAAAAAAAGTACGCGTATATGCAAACGGTGTGAAAAGTAGTAAGAGTAACGCGGGAACTTAAAGCGAGGAAAGCCATAACTATCGTAACGGTGTATATCATTGAATTAGTAAGTGTATCGTTAAAAAGCGATTTTCAATACGAACCGATATTGATTTACAACTATGATAACCCGAATAATGAATTATTTTTGTGAAGTTTACAATACGTAAAAAGAATCGATTAACAGAAAAAAATGATTTTTTGCCGATGAAACATATTGAATGGATGAGCGGACTGTGAAAGAACGGATGAATTTTTTGTAAATCAGCTCGTTGAGTGAAAATGCCATCGAAATTCTGATGAAAAAAAAAATCATGTTTTTAAGAAATTCAATCCTGTTTTATACTGTTACTAATATTTGATAAATGCAAGATCGTCAAAGTCATCCTGCAAAGAAAGGAAAAAAAAGAACTTGCGAACGAAGAAAATTCCTTGATTTTTGTTTGAATCATCGTAACACCGTAACGGGTTTATCGGATCTTTTGCAAGAATGTCTAATTTTTTAGGATCTTTTGTTCTTAAATATTTCCTGTGCACGCCAGGAAAGATTAAGAAGAAAAATGAATGTAACGGCTACAAGTAAGTATACGGTGAATTTGCATTATGTCTGTGTGTGTACGTATCACTGCTCTTCGTGTATTTAGATGTTACAATAATGGAATTAGTGATTTTAATCATGCATCGTTTATGAAACTGCTGTCGAATGCTTTTCTTCTTCTCTTTTTAATGTTAAAATGACGTATCTATTCGTACTGCACTGTCTGTTGTAAAAAACATTGTCGAAAATGATCCTCTTTTGCGGCTATTTCTCATCATCACTACATTCTATACACTAATATACAACTTATGTAATTTTTTTCACTTTTTTTTTTTTATTCTTCCGTATACCTGCCCTTCCCACTTATCTAATTACCTGCTATTTCAAATACACTTGTTACTGTTAAAAATTTTATTTCGTTTCTTTCGTCTCTGTGTGTATATTCCTCACTCGATTCTCGTTATTCATTCGTATTTTTCTTGCGTCTCTTTATTCGATTTCACGCTCGTAAGTGCCTCGGTCTTATTCCGAGCCACTGGCTCGGTATCTTCGGTTACAGACTTTTTAACATTACAGATCAGAGATCATTCGAATCACATTACGCGATATTCAAAAATTATGAAATTACAGTTTTGCTTTCACGTTTCTTCCTCTTTGGAACGTCCACTCATTGTTGCTCTCTTATTCCCGTTTCGGGGCTTACACGCGTTCTCAACCCCCAAATCGTTTTTCAAGAGCTTTCGTCTTCGATTCTCGGGGTCACGTGACCGCGCGTTTACGAGCCAGCGGAGTCGCAAGCCCCTGCGCGTAGATATATTATATCTATACAGAATTTTTATATGTACGATATATTTACACGCATGGTCCTGCGAATTTTTATTTTATTTACTTGTTTTTCACAGCTTCACGCTTATGCATGTGTCAATGTGTGAGTGAATATTGGTGGGATCATTGTTTTTTTTTTCTTTTTTTTTTCATCAGGTATGAAAGATGACGTGGTCCTTGGCGAGGTTTGGGGTAAATTGAAGAGACTTAAGAGAATAGCGCGCTACTGTACATCAGTCTTAATATCAGGGCGCACCATTCCCACTGATGTTCGTTTTCATTCTTTTTTTCTTCTTCCTTCCACTTCTTCTTCTTTTCCTTGTTTCGTTAATTCAAATGTAATATTCGCGAAGAAAATAAGCCAAATTGTGTACAACCCTCTCGCAACAACCATCAGATAATTACACCAGCGCCATGGCAGTTGAATCCGGTACAGTCTGTAAGGAAGCGTGTATGTGTCCAGGTTTTTGCGAATGCTGTACGAAATTTGTGAATTTTTCATGTACGAGTGTTATTGCGTGTGTATTTCGTGTATCCGTCAGATGGCGCTTTTTTCATCATTTCATCATTTTTTTCTTTGCCTATCCTGTGAACGTATTTTTTACGTGTGTCCTACAAGTGGGAGGTCGCAGATCTTTCATATATAATATAATACAATTAGCGTGTAATAGTAGTAGTAAAATCATATACAATTGTTACAATATTTAAATAGTACTTATTACATGTATATCATCAACCAATGGGTTTATGCTTCTTTAGGTATACATATACAGTTATATATATTTATATATATATATATATATATATTTATATGTCATATGGTATATTCATATGTATATAATCAATATTTATAGGGTTGCGCAACTTTCTTCTCCTGATGTTATCACCCACGTGAGTGGTCGGTCTATCGCCTGTCGAATGGCAACTCGTACGGCCCGGAAATCGATTACAAATACTCTCTATTTCGTATCTTCCGTTAGAAAGAACAATGACGCTCTTCCCTTTTCGTTTTCGGAAGGAAAGCGTTTAATTTCGTTTGCTCGACAGCCAAGTTGTCATTGGACGAGACGGTGCGCTCGAAAGATACGACGAGGCAGCTCGCTCAATTAACAATCACAGCGAATAACAATCTCACTCGTCGTCGTGGGTGCGTAAGCGCTTAAAAGAAATACCGGAGGCATACGTCGCCTTTATCGCTCTTACACCGTTCTCAATGCTTTTCCATGTCTCTTCGTTACAATTCGCACTCGTCGCCGAAATCTGACATTCCATTTTCTTGCTTATAAACTTATTATTATTCCATGACTGTACACCTCCAAGTATATGCACGAATAAAATACGATTTCTGATCTCTACAAATATTTCATATTAGCTCCATCCAAACTTTATCTTTCGCTTCTCCTGTTGTCCGGAGATGGGCTAGTGGCCCCTCTTCTTTTGGCTCGTTACTCAAATCAGACGTAAAACAACGAAAGAACTTCTTCGTATCTCAAAAGGTCGAAATACTATTTTTATTAAATTTCTCGAATTTGAACTTTTTTCGTCTTTTTTCAACATTCTCATTTGATGTTTTTTCTCTTTCTTTCGTATCTGTGTTTTTTTTCTCTCTTTTATACATGACCACGCCGACGATTCAAAGTCCTCGGTGGTCAATAATATTTCCCGCTATATAAAAAATTTACACTATTTATAATCAAAAAGTCGTTTTAAGGTTCTCATTTCGCTTAGTTTTTCCTCTGCTCGTCCCTCCCACCTCCCCCCCCCCCCCCCCCGCCCCAACAACTTCGTCTTCTTTTTCTTCTTCTCGTCAAGGAGCTTAAGTAGATTAAAGAGATAGCGATTAGATATTTTAAGTACCACTAACGTTTCGTACTAAATACTAAAATTTAAGGTTGAGTCTCGTTAGCGGTATGAATCGTGGAAGGACGCGGTTTAGAAGAGAAATTTGATATTACATATTTATGAAGAATTCTTATACGGTCTTTTTCTTTCTTTCTCTTCGTCTCTGTATATGTATATACGTGCGTGTATTGATAACATATCGACACATCTATGTACGTACACACACACACACGCACACACATATATATACACACACGCATATATATATGCCTAGCTATTAGTAATAGCAATTAATGAGTCAATAATAGAGGCGATAGATTAATCAAACAAATATCAATAATGTTGAAAATAATAGGCTGTTATCAATCGATAATGAAAGATAATGCGGTTAATAATTAATCAATAATCTTAGCTGATACGACATAAGAGAGATTTTGCGTTCTTTTTTACTTCCGTCTTTTTCTTCGTCTTCTTTTTGTTTACATTCTTTTGTTCTCCCTCTTTTTAACCTCATTTCTGCGTCAAGAATTTTCTCTCATCGCTTTGCCCTTCTAATTCTTCAACCGATGAGCGATTGCGTTTTTTTCTTCTTTATCGTTTATTTATCTTCCTATTTTGTAAATGATGTGTGTTTCTTTGCTTTTTAATTTACAGATGATGCGCGATTTACAGGGATGAAGGAACTATAATCATTCCTTAAATATTCTTACATAATATGTTCATATCGTATTTATATAATTCTTGTTATTCAAATGTCCTGTTTGACCGAGAAATAAACAGAGAGAGAGAGAGAGAGAGAGAGAGAAAGAGAGAGAAAGGGAACATGTGTCTGTGTATGAGTGCATGTATGTGTGCGTGTGTGTGTGTGAGAGAGAGAAAGAAATGGTAGCTGGAATGTCTGTCCGTCCCGACTGTCATTGCGACTAAATTTTTTTTTCCAATTTTGAAATAATTATATTCAGTTTTTTTTATATATAAAAATCGACAATACATTCATTTTAGTTATTACACATTACAAAGAACGCATTTTGTCGTTTTCACCCCTTTGCTCCCCTTGCAGCGATATAACCCCCATTGACCATTTAACACTATTAATAAAAGAAATAGCGGATGATACCGGCGATGCTGCATATTCGTTTCTTTATCTTTCAAGAGTACGTCATGTTATCTTCTTGTCTTTGAGTATGCGATTTCCGTCAGAGGAAAAATTGCAATTAAAAGAACGATACAGAGAGATAGAGAAAGAGAAAAAGTGACTAAGAATTTTTCAATTTCATTCATAAACCGTTATTTACAATATTTTACAAAGAAAGCTGTCACAATTCCTTTTCTTCGATTTGCTTCTTATTTCTTTCGTTTTTTTTTCATGAGTTTGTTTCTTTTTTTAATCGTCCTTTTATACAAGATAATAGGTTACATTCAAAGTAATATTATACATTTTACAGGGCGATGACACTTCGATCTGATGTGCATACGGAAATGAATTTTTTATATTCGTATCTAACGAATAAACTATTTTGTCCTCAACGAAAGTACGGTCGTCCGAAAAAAACGTCAATGTTTAGAATGTTTTCTTTTTTTCAGTATCAAATGCGTTTATCGCGGCATCACGGTCTCTTTGTCTCGGTCATTTATCAATTTTTATTCAGTATTCCTAACATCAAAAAGTGAAAGAAAAGATTTTTGTTTAACCTCTAAGAAAAGAAGAATTAAAAACAGCAAAATGAAAAAATAGAAAGCCCGTTTTCCGTTGAACAATAAAAACACTCGCGGAATGCATTCTCCAATCGAAATGGAGTTTCCTTTAGGCGCAAAAACATCGGATAATCGCTGCGAGGGGCTGTGTCAGTCGAGAAAAAAAAACGTTTAGATCAATCGATATTTAACTGTCAATAAAATACAGTGCCTCAGGGGGTAAGACAGATGAAGAAATTAAGAATAGTATATTATTCCGAGGTATCCCAAACATTTTTTGACTTTAATCGATAACGTTGATAAGAACGTGAATGTTGTGCGAGCAAAATTTGAAAGATTCGTCAGATTTTTAACGTGGCAAATGTTTATACAATGTACAATTGAGTTCGAAAATTATGTTCAAGGTTTACCACGTTAAACGAAAAAAGCGTTTAATCTTTCAAAGGTAAAAAAATGATTGAAAGTTACTACTTATTTTGTCAGGAGGGAAAATGTCCTATTTTACAAATCGTAAGTTCGCATATGCCTTCCGAAAGATTCAGGATATTGACGATTGGAGACGTCCGAATGTATGTTATTTCGGGTATCAGAACGCAATGCATTTAATTTAATTAATCATTATAATACACAATATTCACATTGTTTTAAAGATAGAAAAATGGTGAGGAAATGCTGAGCCAAGTGTGTGTATAGAGCGGAATATAGAGGGGATGGAAAATCAAAAATTGAATTTAGCATTATCATTGGGAGAGGATGGACTGTTCGGAAAATCGGTCTACCTATATGCGCAAACATAATTCACTTATATCACAATTTGCAAAATTAGCAATGAGAATAGAGAAAGTTTCATCAGGGTGGTAAGAAATTCAAACTCCTGACGTATTCGTCGTTTAAAATGTTTTTTTTTTCAACGATACCGAAGGTAATTGGTTCTCACGGTTCATCATCAGGTCGAGGAGGATGGAAACGGTTCCAATGTATACAGTTGCAAACCGATTCTAGCCCCTTTCGACTGATAATTTTCCTTCAGAATACTTTTGGCTTCGAAAACCTTACGAAGCTTATATCTCGCGTATTTTCAAACGTTTTTGCAGCTGCTAACAGCGGATTGAAAAGGAAAAAAGAAAATTGAATAAAGTAGTATGAAAATACGATCTGGGGTAAACAATGTGAGTAGGAGAGGCGCGAATTGAGGAGAACGGTGCAAATTGTTGTTTGGGGTGTTTGACTTTGCTCTTATGTCATACGCTACAGCGATCTCATTAAAGACGCGAATCTATCGATAATTGATCCTCATGTGTTTACTGCAACGCGAATTTTCATTATGTCCCTTTCTTCGCGAACTCTTAATTTTGAACCGATCGATCATCACCTACCGTACTTAGTAATACATCTCTGAGACCATCGCGATGCAAAGTTCGACCACCAACGGAGGATACTGAACATTGCACGTCGCGCACCGCAACGTATTCCGCACACAACGTACATTTGTTGGATGAATAACAGCACTACTACAGTTCTCTACTCTAGCCAGCTTGATTCGCGTTCAATACGTTTAGCGAACAACCAGCTTACAAAGTCGAATTACCACCTTTACCACTCTTCTTCCCTTTTATCATTTTTTTTCCCTATTATCGAAAATGTGAAAAGGGTTCTATTTGGTGCCCGTAAAAGACGCTCGTTTACGAATCTCATTCCTGAGCGAGACAAAACTTTCGCAATTACTCCGTTCGCTCGTGTACTCGAGATTTAATCGGCGCCATAAAAAAAGACGCCTCGAACGGGAAGTGCGTTAATCAACAAAGCAATTTAAAAGTTACTCTTACTCAATGAAGCATCGATCAATTGAGATTTTTTCCCAATTTCGTATTTTCCCGTTTAAAAAATTGTACGCCCGTAACGGACTCGCTTTTCTAGGTGTTATCGAAAACTTTACTATGCGCGTTTAATTAGCGTGCTAATGCTTTGTCGTAAAGACGACAGGCCAACATTTTTCGATTTTTAGACTGAGTCGGGTGCTCTCATCTTTAGTTTTTCGTTTTTTTTTCTTTTCTGTTTTATCTTGTTTCGTACTTTGTTCTACTTTCGTCTCGTACATACACATTCCTTACCGATGTTCACGGCCGCTCAACGGTTCAATTTCAAGACGTTCCGTATTGAAGGGAGCGCGTGAACTCGTGTCGTTTAAAGAACCTGAGTAGGTTGTTGTGCCGTCGTTGGTACAGGACCAGCTGAGGATGCCGGTGGACCGATGGGTCCTAGATCTCCGCTCCCGGTTGAGCTTCCCGCCGGTGTCGTCACACCCATGGCGGATGCCGTCTTCATGAAGAATTTCTCTAGTTTAACGATTATATGCTTTCCGTATGTGTACTTGCGCAGACTGCCGAGGTGAGGTCGAATTTTGTGCATGAGCACTTTGCGTTGAGCGGGCTCAGCGACGTCTATCATCTTTTGAACCACGTAATTCGCGTATTGATCTTTCATCATTACGTTCAATGCGCTGCAACATATATATATTGCCCAAATTATTTTACTCTTGCAATATTTTTATTTTAATATGAGCAAAGTTCATTGTTAAAAGCGTCGAGAATTTTTGTGTTAACGGAGACGAAAGATTTATTTTTCTTCTCATTTTGAAATTCAAAAACTCACTTATCGTTGAAGCCGCAAACTTCCTCGATTAGCACAGCTCGTTCCTGTCTAGTCGCGTGCGTAACACATTTCTCGACCACATTGCTAGCAAACTTATGTTGCGAGAGAGCGAGTACCTTCCCTCTGACGCTGCTTATTAATTGTGCCTTGTCCTCGATTTTACCGTGTTCTGTAGAACAAAAAAGTGTACAAAGTGAAACAAGTTAGTTACTCTATTGCAAAATCAAAATTTAATGCCGAATTACATTTAATTTTATCGAATTGTATCTTCAGTTTAATAATAATCATAATAATACCTAAGCAGGTAAAATTTATCATGAAGATTGCTAATGGATAGCTGACTTTATTGAATTTATGTTCATAATAGTTCAACAGATTCAGCTGAAATTTCAATCGAATTACTACGTATTCATTTTCAACAGTAAAAGTCTTTTATTTTCGAAACCACTGAATCAAGAGATTCATTCGAATGTTCTCTAAAAGTATCTGCTGCATATTACAACTTTTGATTTAGTACGTACCGAGTACGTGCTGAATGACGTAGTTTCCGTACTGGTCTTGTATCAACTGATCCGTAGCAGCGTGAAGCTCTTGCAAGATTCCTTGCGTCTGTTCAGGTGTGCAATGCTCGAGAATACGTTGGATTACTCGACAACCGTATGGATGCGTACTTAAGGAGTAAACTTGACCTGCAAAAGCGCCGATAACGAATTGCAAAGCCCGGGGCTCTACGCACTCGATACACTTTTGTACAACGTGATTTCCATTCTGGTCTTTCACGCACTTCAGCACATGGCCATCGAGCTCGCGGACGATTTCCTGCTGTTGTTCCGGTCCGATCGATTCGAGAGCCTTTTGGATAACGCGACAGCCGTACATCTGTAGCGCTAATGGCAACACATGACCGCGCACCTGAAAAGTAATAATGAAAAATTGGATCATCACGAGAACATTTTGTTCACAAGTATCACAAGCCTTGTTAAAATAATGCACAATTGAAATAAAATAAATGAATCACTACCCACTGATTTCATTACCTTTTGTGCAAGCGTTGACTTTTGTTCCGGCGTACCGAACTCGAAAAACTTTTGAATAACATAATTGCCGAACACATCGGTCATGAGAGAGTACGCGGAAGCGAGAATCTCTTGGAACACGAGCTGCTTCTCGCTCGGTGAGGCGCGTTCCAGTTTCTGCTGAATGAAACGCGAGCCATGCTGATCCTGACTGAACTCGACTATGTGGTGTGCCAGATCTCGCAATTGGAGGCTTGGGAATCTGTATGGAGAAAATTACAAATGCGTTAAAGGGGTACCTGCACTACTTCTTGCTCCAAAATTCAGGTAATGCATGGATTAAAATTTGTTGGAAAAATGTATTCTGCCATTTAAGAATGTACTGGAGATAATTCGAAACGGTGGCAAAAATCGAAAAATTTTACCAGTCACTGATGATAATAAAATTCTAATGCTTCTGTGGAAATTTCAACTTAATTCAATAAATCGTTTCATAACAAATTGAATATTACGCGTATTTTTTTCTACCATCGGTACACATAAAAAAGTAACAAACTATCGAGTAACATTGTAAATAAGGTGATACGAAATTTGAACTTTCTAACAGAAAAACGAAGACTAAATTTTAACAATTCATTATGAAAAAGTTACTTTTATCAGGAATTGTATCTTCAGTTCTACCTTTTATCTGTATAAAATCTGCAATACGGTTAAAATTGAATGATCTTTTATTTAAGAATCGGGTTTACTTAAGATTTGTGCAAACAAGTGTTCTCAACAGTATATCGATGGTGGTGAGTCATCGGTAATCGGTAATTAGAGCATGAACCTGTTATTTCGGAAATCTTCGAGCAATCGCGATCGGCCTCCCGCACTTTTGTCTCCAACACCAGTCGCTCCGCCGCGTCCGGGTTTACCAACGAGATTCGGGAACAGTGAGCTACTTGAGCCAAAAACTCCATTCGCAGTGAGCGCTGGAACTGCGCTCGCGCGAAATTTCGCTTCGGCACCAGGAGCAGCTGAAACTCGGCTGGCTCCTCCAACGAGCACTCCAAGCGAGCCACCAAGTGTCGGAGGTGGCGTCAGTGAAAGACCAAGAGGACTCGGTGACGCGGTTACAGTACCTAAAGTGCAACATAAATTAATGCAATGTGAAAAAAATGTCAATTTCCATCAAGATATGGAAAATAAATTGATAAAATAACAAATTTTCAGGCGGCTAGAAGGCGTGATTTTATATTTTATTCGTTTCCCTGGATCGCTGAAGTATCGATCGAAACCCAGGTAGTCCGTTTAACGATGAGCAGGAAAAGTGTGTTAGTGCAAGGACGAAAAATGTATGGGGAAAAATGTTGAGGATGTGGAGATAAATTCTCACCCAAAGCTCCATAACTTTGGGCCCACTTAGCTCGACTGCATTCCAAGCTTGGACTGAAAGCCGAGGTATTCCTGTCGAAAGAATCCCTTCTACCCGTCGACGATGCACCTAAACCGAGACCTAAACACACGAAACAGAAAGGACATGTTAACAGGATGAACTCTTTTATTGAGAACACAAGTAATGATCGAAAGTTACGGACAAAGGGCTTATTTAGTACAACAGGTACACCACACTACTCTCATACATACTATTTACATGGATCGACGAAACACCTACACGAAAAATGGGGACTACGTCATTTATTGAACACTGAAAACAAAGCGAAAACATGCTCGCCGTAACTGCGCTCGCTATTGCGGCGACCTCGCGCGTTTCATCGGTACTCCTTATCGGTACTCTTGTCATTAATAAAATGAACATAAATCTCGGACGCATTTGTAGCCTTCACGTTCCACGGTTTTGAATATTATTGACATTGTCTTGTATATTATATAAAAATAGTAAACCTCCTTTGTTGTTTATTTATAATTTCGAGTGAAATTTAATTTTTTCATTCAGGATTTTCAAAGTAATCGTAAGGAGCAACATAATAAAGTAAAGCGGAGCAGTAACGGGATCTCGGGATAATAAACGAAGCATCGACGTATCGACCCGTTTATCAATAAGAAGTTAAAAGGTTACAACGCACATATTGAGAAAAGTATTTCATTAAAATGAATCTTGACATTTTATTTAAATGTGTGATGTGATGATTTGAAAAATAACAAACAGATGAACGTAAAATGGATCAATGAAAACGACTAAAAGCTTTCGAACAAAATTATTTAACGAGAGCAACATGAATGAATGAATGAATGACAATAATTACGAGAATAGGATAAAAAATAATGAGCGTTATTTGAGGAAAGCGTGACGTTGAGAGAAGGGTTGACGAGCGTGACGAGCGAGTGGTGTTGGTCGTTGCGCGGCGAGAAGAGCTGATAACATTTGGGAAACGTCGAGAAAGCGCGGTGTGTACCTGTGCTCTGTAGTTGAGCCGGGGAGCCGAGGGCACCGAGAGGCGAACCACTGTAACCCAAAGCTGCCAAGCCCGCGGCAAGTCCCGAGCTCTGCTGTTGGGCCTGCTGTACCGCAACCGCCTGAGCTTGCGCAACGACCGCGCTGCACGCTGCCAGACCTGCACCACAAAAGCCCACAAAACCCACGTGCGTACGTTTAGTTCTCAATCGATTAGCCATACAACTCCTCCTTTCCGATTTTATTTTACCATCGCTACAATCACTATTTTTCCTCTTTCGCTTCCTTTCTCCAGCACCCGGTTATTTTTTAAAACAGGATTTCAACAAAGCACATACGGACACGCTGAATAAGCGGTTCTCGCGTTCGTCGAGAATCCCCCGAGTTTCATTCGGCAACGCGAGTGAATCAACCAATAAATGAATCATTCTTCGCTAACCAGAGTGGCAACGCTCGAGGAATAATTTTCACTAATTGTAAATTCACTCATCGCAAGGTGTGCTACAGCGACTTGCAAAAGGCTCGCTTCCAATATATTAACGGGCACAACATTGAACCAGCGCTACTTGCCCTACACGCGGCTGAGAAATCTCGTTTATATGAAGCTTCGCAACAACTTTTTTTTTTCTCGTCAAGTTTCTTCAAACGGACATTTCTCGAATTCATGACGAATGTTTCCAATAATATTTTTTCCAATTCATCGGATGAGCGCTCTGAGGGTTCGATCAAGGTGTTATTCAATTATTCAAGCCCAGTTTCAAAATTTTATTTACTCAAAGGCTTGACAAACGCCGAAAGTTATTGAAATTTGGCACGACTCTTTTCCGTAATTTACACAAGTTTAACTTAGTTCTTTTTTTCAAAAAATGCTAGACGGCTTTGATTTTAGAGTATGTTGCTCCCGAATGAATATGGAACATCATTTCTTAATAAACCACGTGGTACGGAAATAAACTAAGACACATTTTTTTGAGATTTCAATATATGTACTACCTTGAGGTGGATCATCAATTTTATTTATTAGCGGTTATACTTGATCAATTCTTTTTCTTGAAAATGCACAGGGAATCAGCTATCACCTTTTTCAGATTATTGGATTTAACTACTTGATATTATTATTCATTAAATCATGCATAAAGCCAACGTTTTTTGGGTTGCGTCGATGCCACTGTTTTTTAATTCACTCCATTAATTTTTATAAGCTAACAGCGAGATCTTAGCTGACTAGAAACACGTATGCTCCGAGGCAAAGCAAGTCGAAAAGTAGAAATAGGCTTTGCCGGAGAAATTGGTCACCGTGAATACATCCCGACGTCAGTGCGCATAATCTCAAGCGCAGACACGAAACAAATGTTAGAAGGCTGTCGAACTGCTGAGGTAACGCAATCTACGAGATAAAGGACATGCACTTTTTTCTATCATTCTTCACGGTAAGGAACTATCGCGATTCATTTATTTAAAATTCTCGATACACTGCGCCTATAACTTAAGGGCAATGGAAACCACGTGACCACCCAGATTTCGTAAATTACGGATTTCTCAATTATTAAATGAATTGTCATCAAAAATTCGACCACACCGCC